>JPKZ01000489.1:182234-196139 GCA_000803305.1 Toxocara canis
GTGGGAGAAAGGGCTACGGAAGTTATTCAAACTTTCATCGCTGAATTTACCACCTCTTCTGAAATTTGCGCTCTGTGTTTACATACCAAAGACACTGAGGCAGGTGCATTTCCATCTGTCCCCTTACCGACGCAGCTGACAACCATGCCCACTGGATCAACCTTCCGGCGATCCGTTGGGAAATCAGCGGGGAGTCAAACCCGGGTCTCTTCGCTTACCAGGCGAAGGCTCCACAGCTGAGCTACTGATCCCCACCCTTTATGTAGAATTATCAGCCCGTTAATCCCCCTCACCTCGGCCTATAAAATTTTGGGCATGGCCACGCTCATATTTTAGTGGCCCAATAATTCTTTTAGATAATATCAAATAACGTAACAACCAGCCAACAAAACATTGTTCATTTTCGAACAACACTGACACCCTACACCACCAATCGAATAGGCGCAAAATAAAACGCGAATTCAAAGCTATTAACTTACCGGGAAAGGTCGGTCGATTCCAATGTGCTCGACGACCATCTTATAAAGGACAATGCGACCCTGAACCGACTGATACGGCTCCATTGCGCGCATAACATCGAAGATCAAGTCGAACTCCGCTGCCGTCACATCTTTCATTATCTGCAAAACATAAAACTCATACGGGCACCGATGCCCTGTCAAGATAAAACGGTGAACCTCAAATATCAATTTTGGTTTCATCTTGTGATCACTTATTTCACAAAAATGCTCAAGTAATAACATGCTCTACACTTAAGCTGTACCTCTTCTAAAATCTTCCGCACAAAAGATTACGAACCGACTGTCTAATTTACACGCTCGTACTTCTTTTGAAGCCTTTCATGCATTTATTTCTCGTCCTGCGCCGATAAAGCGCTCTTGGCAATTGTAGAAATACCATTCATTCTAATCTCCAAAACCAACAGTGCGCACAGGTGAAACAATAAGGCTTATCAGTGCTTCATGCAACCAGCAATCTCAGCGTAGGCAGTACCATTCGAGCTGCTGCTTACTGAATTCTTAAAAGCAATCCAATTTCTTCTCAAAAATTTTCACCCCACTTTCCTTATGCTTTTGATGACAAGGAGCGCAATCACATACAAAGACGATTTCGTCGTTCTCAACACCTTCTAATCCACTGAAATTATGGGCCCTATTTTATTTAAATTATGATTCCACCGTACCGAAACTATAAGTTCCATTCTGTTGGAATTATGAGTTCCATTGCATTGAAATTATGAATTCCGTTCTATTGAAATTCTGACTTAAATTCTACTGAAACTGTGAGTCCCATTCCAATGAAACTTTGAGTTCCATTCTATTGAAATGACGAGTTCCATTCTATTGAAACTATGAGTTCCGTTCTACTGAAATTTTGAGTTCCATTCTATTGAAATTATGAATTCCATTCTATCGAAATTATGAGTTCCATTCTATTGAAATTATGAGTCCCGTTCTATTGAAATTATGAGTTCCATTCTACTGAAATTGTGAGTTCCATTCTATTGAAATTATGAGTTCCATTCTATTGAAATTATGAATTCCATTCTATTGAAATTATGAGTTCCATTCTATTGAAATTATGAGTTCCATTCTACTGAAATTGTGAGTTCCATTCTATTGAAATTATGAATTCCATTCTATTGAAATTATGAGTTTCATTCTATTGAAATTATGAGTCCCGTCCTATTGAAATTATGAGTTCCATTCTACTGAATCTGTGAGTTTCATTCCATTGAAATTATGAGCCACCCCCCATAACTCCCATAACTCCAATAACGAAGAACCTCGTTATTCGCTGCAAAGTGTGCCATCTCTGTCAAATAAAAATAAATGAATAAACAGAAAAGCACAAATGGACATGCCTCACGAAACTGATCCTCGATCAAACTCTTCAAATCAGCAGTCGTCAGCCTCGATGGAACATCGCGAAGATGTTCATTGATAAACTTCAACAGACGAATTCGTACCGACTCGTCCTCTGACTTGATTATATTCACGAAGACTGCCGACAGTACGTCTGAATAAGAAAAACCTTAACAAAAGGCATCGCATATGCTCCACACCTCAAATTTCTACTTTAGACTGCAAATGCGGAAAGCCTATTCGCAGTAGTCGAAGGACGTCAGGCGAACGCTGGCAGCCGTTTTCAGACAAAAACTGGCTGCACGACGCGCCGTCCATCTTTCATTTCGGAATGATTACAGAGAATCAATAAGAGGATTGCCTGGGAATGACGATAGTATTCTGGCTGTGCCGTCCACAAAAGGAAACCGAGAGGAAACAACCTGTTGCTACGATCAATCGAAAACCGTCGCATTCTGACCCATTACTGTCCTAAACACTGAGAAAGAAGAGCCTTGAAATCAGCTTGCCTTCCCTTATATTCCCTTCCCTTTTCGACTCATGCTTCGATTAGCTTCTTTGGTAAAGGCTACACTGAGCAATATTTAAACATTACTTTTATCCCAGCCTGCATGTCAAAATCGAAAAGCAAGAAGCTGAAGATGTACCCCTTTGTTTGCTCACCTTTATCACAGACATACAACTCCATGCATAAATTAACAAGAGAATTGTGATAAATATTATGGAATCTCGCTTCGTAGAAACGATAAAAATTTCTGAGCAACATTCCAGCACTTCAACGCTTCGTAATCTCACAATAAAACACTACCTTACACGGCTTCAGCCTATTTCGAACAACGGCCTCATCTAGGAAACCACTGCTGTCAAAAGTGGTATTAATAATAAATGACCATAACAAAATGCCTATCAATTGAGTTGATCAAACTTTGTCTTGCTTAAATTCTCGGCTTTTCGACCACGAAGACTCGAACTTACGAATCCCGATCAATGAACAGAAAGAAAAACTCATAAACGCACCTCTCGGATAGGACTTGAGAAACTGTGCAAGCGTATTCGTCAACATCGACATTTCTTGCGGGTCGTCAGTTTGCTGCAACATTTGCGAAAGGACGTCTGCTATTTTATCGACCAGTTCGCCGGTCTTCACCAATTGTGACAACTCACGAATCACCGCTTTTCGTGTCTGAAACCCTACGCAAGTAGAACGGCACATTAACAAAAGAATCAGGAAAACTGACACAGTTGTTGGACCGGGCGACAGTTTACGCACAAAACGGTTTAAGAAGTTGTTGGCTGAGTCCATCAACTTTTACAAGCTGCCCAATCTGGCTAATGTGTCGTCTGATGGTTGGAGCTAGGTTGGTGGCCCTAATTTCTCTCGTCTCCCTCGATTACTGTTACGCACAAAATGTTCTGCAAGGTCAGCAATAAAGTGATTCTGAATTGGCTAACGTCGTCCCAAAACTCCATCAGTCGGGTTTCTGAACTTCAGATGGCTGGTGAAGAAACAAAATTTTGAAAGCTCGTCCACACCGCTGCCAATGAACCGAAAATTAGATTTTCCAAAAAGTCCAGCACACCCATCGCCCCGACCTTTTGTAAAATGAAGTCCTTTTCGGATTCTTACTCTCATCGTTATTACCTGTCTCTTTCAAATACACGAGCGTCCGCCCATGACAATTTGATTACACTGATCACAGAAGAACCATATAAGCGTATGGTAATTGCTGTAGATGAGTACTGCAGATGTGGTGAAGCCAAAATTTTGAAAGCCGAAACGTTCTCAGTGAAAGATCTCGAAGGAGCACATATTTACAATGCAGGATGGCTTTAACCACACCAGGCCGTTTTCGTTTATATACCATACGTTTCAATACAAAATGAATTTCAGAAACCTTTGCAAAAGAAAACAATCAGAAAATAAAATCCAATAAAGTGATCACAGTTGTGGTCTCAGTCAAAAACTTTCAATTCAAAATCCGCCATTCAAAAAAGATACTTTGATAATAACAAAAAAGGGGGAAGAAGGTGCTACATATTTCTGCAGGTCACTAAAAAGACCGACAGTCGTGAAATACATGAAACTGCATATATCACTGACAGCTAAGATGAGGCAGGCGAAGGCATATCGGTCATTCCACGCATAAGGATCTCCTGTAACCATGAAAGCAAATTTTAAAGTGCCGGAACACAGAAAAAAAATTCCCACTGCAGAAACGTTTCACTCCCACATTTTTTTCGACGTCGGTCACACGAAAAAATAAATAACCTTAATTAAAAAGTGAAGAAACAAACTTCCGGATCACGATCTTCAAGGATCGATACTAGCGAATAGAATGCGAGATTACGCTGCTCGGTAAAATTCTTCCAATAGCGTACAATCATCTGCGCACTCAACTTCTTCACTTTTGCATCACCGCTTTTAGCGCCATCAATGAAAAGCGCATAATCGTCCGCATTCTAAAAACCCTTGGCAAAGTTCCACCAAACAACCTCATAAAACATGAAGCATGAGTTCCACAACAAGCTGCGATAACAAAGATTATATTGCGCTGCACTCAGCAGTGCAACGTTTGGGTTAACTAGTTTCGCAGTTTGATGGCTACACTCCAATGGTGCAACATACGCGATTCTGCATGGTATGGTTTCCTGATCTACATTCAGCGTTCTTTACATTTTCCACTCGTCAACTTAAAACCATCTATAACCACAGAGAAGCTGCTGCTTCGCATGTTTCGAACTAAAACACCGAATTATGCAACTACAACAAAATTCTACCCATCCTGACAACTGGTTGTATGAATAAAGAACTCTGCACTAGCCCAAACAACTGCAATGAAAACCATTAAACAAAAGTACATTCTACTTTCCTACTATTGCATGCGAACCCCTTCATTTTCCTATCGCATGGGAAACGCACCATCCTCTTCTCCACACCTCAGAAGTCACACCGCACGCTTTAATGTAGCCTTCTAAAAAACGCATAGTCGGTGCTTCAGTTGAGTAAATATCGCTCTCGAAAATAAATCAATCATCGATGAGCAAGTCCCACGCTTTGTGAAGAAAGGACACGCCCTCTCATATACTGCTTCCAATTCAGGCACTACGAAAAACAAGATCCCTCTAGCTTTAATTCGGGGCCGATACGATGCACCGCATTTTATAACACATAAAAACGTGCTATTCTGACAACACCCGGGTTCAAATCTAGATGGTCATCGAAGTCTGCGGCTTACGGCTCTTCAGACCCCTCTCCGAGTTCTCCTAAACAAAACTCGCCTAATTTTAGAGGATGAAAGGAGACGCAGTCGGTTCGTCTTTTTTCGATGAGAACCCGGGTTCAAATCTAGATGGTCATCGAAGTCTGCGGCTTACGGCTCTTCAGACCCCTCTCCGAGTTCTCCTAAACAAAACTCGCCTAATTTTAGAGGATGAAAGGAGACGCAGTCGGTTCGTCTTTTTTCGATGAGACATGCTGCACTTAACGAATCGCAAGAATGCTCCACTAACACATACCTTTTGATCTTTCGCTTCATCCAGACGGCCGCACGCATCGTAGATGTCATCCAGAGTAGGAGATGTCATCTCCAGAAAGTTACAATCCCTTAAATGGAACGCAAGTGAAGCGGAGCTTGCCTAAGAAATTTAATAACAAAGGAAGACATAGACTTTTGCACACATCGAAACGAATGGGTAGCAGGAAATTCACCATACTGAAAATAGCGAGTTCCAAATAACACAACTTCCACACCTGAATATTAACTCCGGCGTGCCACTCGCAACTTAAGTCAGAATACTAGGAAGTGTGGACTGGTGGTTTTGGCTTGACGAAGGCATTCCGGACAATCAATTATTCCTAAACATTGCACAACAACGACTTCATGTAATAATCTTGGGAAAAAACATAGCTTCAAACACGGGCCGGAAATTTATTCAGCCCATGAAAGGATGCCCCAGCATATTGGTTTGGCACTTTCAGGGTTGGCCGTTCCACTAAAAGCGAATTCAGTTAGCACAAACTGCCTTCTGAGTGAACCCTTATGGTAGGACCAGTTGGCATGCTCTGCGACAACCTCCTTTCTTTCTAATAAAGGCACTCCTTTTCGATTAAAAAGCTTCCACAACGAAGCAGTGCTGAAAGGTTTAATGCAACCATTTATAAGACAGTCAAAGTCGAGTATATAAGAGCCTACTCGCTATGCTCTATCAAAAAAATAAAACCACTACCTACTTCAAATGAAACTCAACACCAAACCTTACAGATGATCGCTCAAAAAAAAAAAAAGAAAGAAAAACTACGGCCACTCTCCTCAAAATGCCTCACGAGAAGAGCAGAAAAGAACGGTGGACTCTGCGTAACGCCCAAAAATCAGTTTTCGTCAAAATTATGACTCCTGTGTTGGTTGCATGCGGACTTCGAATGCGTTTTTAAACTACTGCATTCTATTACTCGTTGTGGAACGCTCGCGCCCAGAGCGCTTTTTACAGCCAAACAACAGTTAGATAAACTTTTGCAAAATTTCGTCCGAAATGCTTCTCAGTTACACATTTTAGCCAAGGACTAGCAAAGCATAGACGATTTGCTGCCTCACGAAGCGCAGTTATGGAAGCAATTTAACATAGCTGATCGTTTCATCAGGCTTGTTTAGAAAAATTAAAAACTGGAGAATTGTTGCGCCTTCTTTCCTTCAAAATTACAAAGCAGTTTGTTGTGTTGTTCATCGTGCGGAAAATTTCCTTGCACCCTATCGAGTACATTGTTTAATGCGAACGGATCTTATATTAGAAAAAAACGATTAGGTATATTTACTAAATGCTCAGTTTTTTGTTCGAGTTGTCAGGCAAAAATTTTTCAAAGGAAGAGGAACGAAGCGAGCTGGAATAAGTTCTCTGAGACTAGCCAAGACACCAGGAGACATGATTGCGCCAGAAGAGCAAGCCGAAAAAAAAAGAGAAAGACTAAGGCAAGCAGAGCTTACCGAGAGGAAATAAATTAATGTAAGTGAAGCGAGATGCAAGGCGACACAAAAATCTTTGAGGTTTGTGGAATGGTCAATCCATTTGAAGCATGTGCACGTCCTTCACATTGTTCCTTTCATTGCCTCCACCAGTCATCGCTGATGTGGCTGCGTCACCCTCACAGGCATTAGTAATAATATGTGCTTTTTCCGCGTCGCATGCTTAATCGTGCAGCTTTTTATTGTTCCCTTACTGTTTCTATTGTCAGTGGCTTCGAATAAAATTGATTTAACAAAGTTTATCATTATCTAAACTACAGTTTTTCCATTAATTTTCGGCCCACATACTGACCAGGTTGTGGTACAACTACCCACATGATGACAGCTTACAGAGTGCTCGCTCAGCGTTCGCATTCACCGAACCCCTGCACCTGATTGAAATCAACATATAAAACATTCCAGAGGATCACAGTAAGTAATAAAGTTCTTTATAAAAAAGCCAAATGGCCACATCTGAACGCCTAACACATGCTCTCGATTCACGGCCGCTTGTCGATCTCACTCTCGTCGGCAACTTTTGCTCTTCTCAACGATATGAAATTCTTTATACTGAGTACATTGAGCAAATATGTACAAGATACAACAGTAAGTTATTAGAATACTCATTTGGAACTGAACAGCAGCGCTGCACTCATCGCTTTGTCTTCCATACTTTGTTTTCTTCTTAACATCGCATTGTAAACTTCAGAGCATGCTCGATGAATTTTCACCTTAAAAAAACTGCCCAAAATTCATGTAGAAACGAAAAGGTATTCTAGAATAAACTAAATTATTCTCGGTATTCATCTAGCAGCAAATTGCATAGCCACCGCTGATGAATATGAGATTGTAGAAATGAGAAGGGTCTGATGAGAATCAACTGTTAGAATCGACCGTCCCTGAATTTCTTAGTTTAAACATTTTTTTCAATTATATTTTCTCGTACAAGAAATGAAATGTCTTAGCAGAATTTCACTGATTTTTCTTTAGAGTTTCTAAATTTTCCTTCAACATCCCCTTCGCAATCATTAGTCCAACAGTCTCAAAGTATGCTGGTGTTTAGTCCACATGAACAGAATGTGCACACAACCACTGATGAATACAACATATTGCGTCGCAAAGCAAAACGAGTTTTCACTGTAACAGTCGCATTATTTTCCATATGAGACACAGTGCTTGAGCTAGTGCATCTTGCATGAAAAAAAGATGCAAAGGAATGCAAAGGCAGCTGTAATTTCATCGATTCCCGTATCGATGCAGCTGATGACCATGCCCACGCATGATTGTTTTGACCAGTTTCGGAACGCCTGGTGGTCAGTATGCTGGCGACCCGTTGGGCAAGCAGCCGGGAATCGAATCCAGGTCTTGCCGCTATGAAGCGGGAGCTCTACCACTGAGCTACTGCCCGCCCCATGGAAAAAGATAGACATTTTATATTTCCAGTCTCTGAGAATCCGAAGTTAAACTCCCCCCTCCCCTTCCTCCACAAAAAAATTACGTTTTTTCGTCCGCTTTTGCAGATGAAATTACCCTGCAACAACGAGACGTAAACAGTACTTGTTTGATCACACTCAGTTTGCTGCCGTGAATTCATATTGTATAGGAGCTTCGTTGGACCGCTGTTGCTGCCTTCGATGGTACTGCTTCCACTGCTGAATGAGCTTTGCTTTACTTTTTGCTTTAATTGGCTTTACTCCATTTGCATTTTAATCGATAACTTCTCCTGTAAAAGTTTCTCTACGTGTTTTTTTTCGTTTTCGAATTTCGCATTTTAAAATTTCTTTTTGTTTCATGTGTTCGCGTCTTTAGCTAATTGCAGTGAAGTTGGTTTTCCAAATGAAATGTCCAATTAACGTTGCTCGTTTTTTTTTTCAATAACACATAGTTTATTGAATTCAGTAAATAATGATTGGGATGAGAATTTTTTTTCTTAATATTCTTCTTGCTCACCTTTATGTAAATAAATGCGACACCAACTGCAGACATGATGAGTAAAATTTGAATACAGACCAAAAGAACGGTAAAAAGGCAACTGAAATCCTCACATAAACAGCGCATATAAGATGGCATCGAAATCTTTTGCCAAGAAATCTGCAAAATGAATATTTTTGTACGATCTCATCCATAATGACATTTGAGAGCGTAAAGTACTGCTTAAAAATTGCACTAGTAAATATGATTGACATCATTAGCACAATATGATATGATATGATATGATATATGATTGACGTTAACGTAGTAAATTTATGTCACCAATAAATTTTTATAGGTTCCTGTTTTACTACGTCGTTAGTGAAAGACTATGATTGTGTAATTTTGGAATATATTTTTAAAAAATTGACAATTACGAGACCGATTTCAGGGAAGTCAATATTTGTGATTCGAATGACCTTCTAAAGGATATGTTATAAGCATACACCTGCTTCATCATTGACAAATAGCCAATTCAAACATTACCTGACTAAATTCTAATATAATGTCGAATTTTCTGTCGTACAACAATATGTCGCTTACTGAGATTTACATAAAAAGTTATCCATTTCCCCATATATCATCGAAACAACTCTCTCATTATATGAAATTATCTTCGCTTCACACCATATAAGTTTTGACTATTTTAAATGTGTCGTATCAATGTTTATAGTAAAACGAGTAATCAGAATTTAATGGGATGCTTAAAATGATCGGATCATAAACTTAGTTTTAAAGTTATGACCCAAAAAATCAGCTGTTTTAGTTGAAATTTTCCGATATTAAGTGGCAATTTCTTCACACTGTTGTTCATAGAACAACGATATCATCAGTTGCCCCTATGACGTCATTTCCGATTTAAAAAAAATGTAATGCTGTTGTGACAAACGATTTAACATACGCTGCTATCGC
Source organism: Toxocara canis (assembly GCA_000803305.1). NCBI lineage: Eukaryota > Metazoa > Nematoda > Chromadorea > Rhabditida > Toxocaridae > Toxocara > Toxocara canis. Next base: position 191,980 of record JPKZ01000489.1, read on the forward strand.
CAAATGATCGATAATCATCTTTGCCAGTCACAATATTTGGTTTCCCTTCGACTGCATCTTGCGATGTCTTGCCGTCACTCAGAGAATCTGATTGTTAAACAATTTGGCAATGTTGTTCTCGAACTAGGGTTACCTTGTTATGTTTCGGGAAAGGTTCGCCGCGAAAACATATTCGTTCTCAGAAAAGTACGCTAATCTAAATGAAATCTAAATGAAAATAGAAGTGTTCGGCACACATTGGTCTTTCGCTCAACATTATCGTTTTAACTTTTCTTTAATTCTTCATCCTCTTCGAAAACAATGAGAAGAGTTTCATTGTGATCCTGGACTGGACCAAACATTAATTAGTTATCAAAAAGTAAAGCTTAAGTAGATCATGCACACTGCCGGTGGGAAGACCATGGGTTCATAACCCGATTGCTTAATAGTTCTTCAATGACTGTTACAAAGAAGGTGTTGTTTATTTGCCTATTCATTTCAAAGGTCTTCTGTAAGAACTGTCAGGCAGAACTACACTGCGAAAACAATGACAATACCCTTTATATACTTCTTACCAACCTAATGATAGTCTGAATATTCATGGAGTTTCATTTGTCATATTTATTACTGCCTTATCTAGTAAACTGCCCTTCGGAGTAGTCACTCTTCAAAGAGATTAAAGCTGTATGTAAGCAGTCATCCTCGAATACCGAAGGGGTTCCAAGTGGACAAGTAGAAAGCGCTGCTAGTAAGTGACTCGATGTGTTTCATTAAACTACTAAACTATAATAGAACGACAAGTACTGATAAGCACTATTTTGTAACACCAGTGCATTTTGTTATAGATAATACTAACGAATTTTGACTTGTATCTTCTTGGTTGTTTATTAAAGCAGTGGAAACCACCCCAAACGATGTACCTCCATTGGCGATCATTGTCAACTTGTTTGTGGATCGCAGCGTATAAATGTCTTCGGAAATTTCGAATCGACGCGACGTGCCAGCAGTGAGCGGTGAACGTTTATCGCGGTTTAGTCGACCTGTTGCCTTTCTGAATTCATTCCTACTGTATTAGGCACAATCCATGATGCGGAAGTTATGTGCCTTTGTGTGGCAACTTGGAAATTTTTAGTTGTTCTAGAGCATATAATGGTTTACATAAAGGCGCAATATTTACATTTCTCGCCTTCGGCGAACTAAACTCCTGAGATAACTAGCGCTCACGAGCTGAAGAGCTTTAAATAGCATGCAAAATCATAAAACTAATTCACCGAAACGTCAGACGGATGACGAATTGTGTTTGAGGTACAGTAAAACAAACCACTGACTATTTTGATATAATCATCTAACCATCGTAACATGAGTCAATCTATCGCTGTTTTGATGTATACTAATCTAATGCGGCTAAATCCCAAACAAACTACGAGTTGCTTAAATGAGTGGATTCGGTTTTTGACACATTTCAATGATAAGGCTAAACTTCATATAGGGTTTTACGAAAATGGAGTGATTTATGTAAGAATAAGTTCACCTGGGCTCGCTGTCTGTTTCCCATAATTCTGCGTTGCATTTCGGAGAGCAGTCGTGTGTACAAGATTTCACAATTCCTTCATACACAACTTCTGCCTGCAGTTAAAAAGACTGGCTGGACCACACGGGAGATCGATAAGGCTACAGTTCTATAAGAGGGTGGAAAGCTGCGAAAAGCGAAAATGTGAAGACTGGACCGACAAATACTAAAAATAATCATTATCAATGTTGGTCGGCGTAATTAGTACAATTGGGAATTGATTACAACAGTGATACACTTTTGCCATTGAAGACCAACCGATATGAGCGATAAAAATGCCTCCAAGAACAAATTAAAAACTTTCGCAGCCAACAATTACACTTTAACGCTCATAATTACGATAAGCTTTCGAAAAGAAAACTATAGACGACAGCGTGCATCGAAAAACAATATATATCACATAATTTTCGGGAAATATATAACCAATCATCTTCCTTCTAGAAGGGATGCAAACAGGTATCAAGATAAAAAACGAAAAATTTTTTTGCCGTAAACTTTTGTGCACAATACAGTTTATTCCACAATGAAACTAGTCTGCATCCATTCCCTCACCCTCTCCCCCTCCCCCCTACGTTTACCTACAGACATCACATTCATTACGGCTATGGAACCTTTAGCGCTTATTTTAAAAACAACAAGCATACAGTTTCACCTGATTTGTGAATCCACTGAATTCGATCCTCATTTGCAACTGATTCTTATCGATTCGTTTAAATGCTAAAATCCTTCTCTCTATAACACATCTGCAATTAATATAACAAAATGAGTGTTTCAAGTGTTCATCGGCGGGATCTTGAGGCGAACAGCACGAGCAATAAACATGAACGCATTCATTCATTTTCTTGATCAGCCGTGTCTCTGATCTGACCACAAAAACATTTCTCAGTGTTGATATTGGGTTTGACGTGAGACATATGTCAACATATCTAATCGGATATAATAATTGTGTGTTGGTTAAATGGATGAACCAAGAAAAGAGCATTGAAAACCAAACAAGAAAATGCTTTTTTTAAAGCACATTGAGGTAATTGGCAAAACAAGCGAAGAGTCGTGGATCCGAAATCTCTCGATAGCGTCACTAGCAGATAGGGGCCGCATTTGAATAAATAAGCATCCGCAGATGCAATATAGAAAATGCGATACTAAAGCACTAGTCTACAGGTATGGAAAGTGAAATGAAAATTACTGTTCGCTCGTATGCTCTACTTGTTCGTTTAATACAAAATCGTTTTGTACTCTATTTTTTATAAAAATTTTGGTCCTTTTCATACTCGGTACTGCATTTTTACCTTTTTTGTCAGCTAAAGTGTCGTTTAGCTATAAATTCCTGCCTGCATGAAAGAGTTCTGGTTATGGCTCGATGATCTTTAACATAGGGGAAATGACTTAGCCAACAAGTATGTGCAATTCAACAACATAAGCATTACCCGTCGGAATCAAGGAGAGGAATCATCCGATCGGATTTAATGTCGCGTGCCGCAATATCACTCACCAAAAACTCTGACTCCATTCCATCGGCCTGCTATAAGGTAACAGAATGAGATTAAAATTTTTGAATGAGATTAAAATGGTGACCAAATGGAAAGACGTTTTCTTGGAAAATCAGCTTTTAATCATTAATGAGCCCTACACGAATAACAGATACGCCTGCATGGTAAATAAAAAAGGATTGGCAATCAACGAAACAGGTATTGCTGTAATTTGTTAAACACAGAACACTATTGTATCTACTGTAGAAATAAACAGGTGCAATAAATAATGATCTCAATTCAAATGCACATGGAGAGCTTTCAAATGTTTCATTGGATCCATTATTTTAGACAAAAAAAATAAATAAATCAAATGAATACTTGCTGTACGGTTACAAGAAGGAATCCAAAATCGCCGACTTTTACAGTATCAGTCAACTGCCCATCTCGATCCAATACTTCGAGTGTATACTTAGGTCTTGGAACGAAATTACTCGGTGATGCACCCAAACGTATCGCCTCTGTGCTAAAACGCTACTCATCTATAAAAATGAGAATTTGATCGCAAATTTTAAGCGTATAAATTAATGAGTACCATGCTCGCGACAACGTGGGAGGTTAAAGTGAACTTGCTTTTCTTCTTTTTCAAGCGTTCATTAGTAGAAACATTCACGTAAAGATGGCTGTAAATTGCACACATGGTGCAGTTGAGTTTATGACCACTCGTGGTGTAAGCACCTCCAAAACAAAAACCTTCAGAATCCGTAAAAGAAAGCCTGGTATGCAGTTGTTCTCCCATCGAGCGCCGAGATTTACGGGTTCGTAACAAACTTGCGCTATGCACCAGCGGTTACGTGCCCGCCGCTACGCCGCTTGGGTTTAGGCAGATAAAGAAAGACATTTCGACACATGGAAACGGAAGTCTTGGTGTATTCAACAGTCACGCTATGGGAGCTCGCTTCACACTCGTTTAGGGGCTCGAGTCTTAGCAGCTTGCGTAATGAAACCTTTGTTTTGGAAGGTTAATATACTGCTTACGTAATCCAACAAATCAGCGAACAGTTTGCAACGATTTCAATGAAATGGAAGCAATCCTGGATATTTCGGATGACTGCACAGGAACGAAACTCACGTCAAAAACC
>JPKZ01000489.1:211382-225334 GCA_000803305.1 Toxocara canis
CTCATTTAGCAAATACGATCGAAGGAACAAACAAATCTCCATCCATAACTTGTTGATGATGATCTCGTTCGCGTGCTAACTGCTACATATCCTGGAATCCAGGAATACCTGTAACACATCGGTAAGTTGGTGGCATAGACTGTCGGATCATGGTTCAGCAGTTCGTTGAAATATAAGAATTGCAATCCGACAACGATGTATCGCAGAGCAAAAATAAACCGAGTTGTAGATTTGTGAGGGTTTGAAGGGCTCTCGCATGCTTAGTTTTCGTGAACGATTTATTCAGTAAATGCTCGGAGAACTTTCGCAGGCAAATGGCCATTTTTTCTCGGACTATGCAAACAGTGGAAATGGAAAGTATGTATTCCGCCTCCCCACACCTTATTTACATTCCACCCCTCCCCCTTATGCAAATCTCTAAATGATTCACAACGTTTATCAGCTTTTAATTCTATAATTGTCAGGTTCTATTTAAATAATATAAGTCACATGATAATTCGTGTAAGCCACTAAAATTTTGCTTTCGCTTCAAATTCCCACCACATTCTCTTGCATTACGCATGAACAAGTCGGAAGTTTTTAGGTTGCTGATTAAACGCCTATGTGGCATAAGTGAATTCGCACAAGGCGATCAAAACCGATAAATGTGAACGTTTACCAGTTTCAATTATTGCAAGTTACTCTTCGTGACTTCTGGCGCGATTTCGCAGTACAATGTTGTCGAATCAAAATGAATGGTGTAATGTATTTAAGTAGATAGCAAACTGGTGGTCTTAACTTTAGAAAAAAAAAACCCAAGATGAGTTCGAATAGTCGTTCCAAACCTATGCAGCGAGCGGATCGTTTCGAACAGGTGGTGATTATTAACGTTGGGAAGTCGATGCCCGTTTGGGTTTTGTTTCATATGCATTCTGTTTGTGCATATGCAAAATGATTGCAAATGTAAATTAGCAAAACAATTTGAAATTTAAAAAACAAAAAAAAAATGAATAAAATTTTCAAATGAATGTTAGGTGGGAAATCGTTAAGTGTTTATCTCATCTTATTCGCATTCGAAATCACTTCGATCTAGAACATAAACCAAGAGAACGAAATGATATCAAATTAGTATGCAAAAAAACCATGAATGTTGGTTGGAAATATTTTACTGCATATACGAGTGACTGCGAACGACAATTACAGCTGACTGGAAACCAAAAAAAAAACAGACAGTAGCAGCTTATATTCTTTAAGATCATCCAAAGTAATGTAAAACTTACGTTAGGTGGAAGAAATTTAATTGAAGTAAGATTTGATGTCATACTTTTCCGAACAATCACACTAGATTATGAAATGCCGCATTTAGCAAGCCTTCTCTAATTTTCTTATCATTCGTATTCAGTCTTTTGCAACGTTACTGCGATAAACTCTCACTGATGCAGCTGGCAAATAACTCGGATACTCGACAATAAGAAATTTCAAATTGGAATTGTTTGATTTTTTCCTGGGACCACAAAGTTACATACACATCGGACGTGAATATGGGTCAACGTGCAATTTGCGTTACGTATTGAAATGCGCAGAAATTCCGCGCAAAGGTGCCGCAAAACTTGGCGCACACCATTGATGATCTATAAACACGCCATAGACCCCTTTCCTTTCCTTATTGACAATGCTGGCCACGATGTTGTTTGCCACAACAAAACGTCTCGTCGCTTTGCTGTCTTCTAGACTGACTACGACTGCATACAAAATCGTGAGCAATGTCTATTGTTTTCGCAATCGAACAAAGACATTTAAAAAAGTAAACTGATTTATCCAAGGGAAGACTTACAAATGAAGATACAAAATGTAGGGGCATCGCTAACATAAAATGTAAGGGTATAGCTACTAAAAAATGACGCAACGTTTCCCCTGCGGTCTGTGATCCCGCTATTAAACCAATAAAAGATACCGGATTTTTTCTAAGTTCTGTAGCGACGAGGCTTTCCACTTTTGCTTCAACAATAAACAGTTCACGACTACATAGTTACGATAAAAGAAAACTTAAGAGGAAAAAGTTGTGCGCGTTTAATTCAGACAGAAGATGACAACAAACGTGACACTTTCAACCTTATTGCTACCATTATCTGAACAGCGACATTCCAAAAAAACAGAACACAGCGACAGGAATCACAGGACGTTATGCGTTTTACCTCAGATCCGCTGGTATTACCCTGACACTTGTATTAGCATATTTCGCGTCCCACTGTTTAAACATACCCAAAACTTTGCACTATCCCACATCCGGTACTGCGACTCCTTACTATTTCCATACAAACCTGTCTACCTTCTCGGCGACAATACCACGAATCCTACTTAATCTGACTACGACAAACACGCATATCCTACTAATTGAACCGAAATCTGGCGTTCACTTAATCCTGTTGCACAGCAACACGTTTTTAAATGATTACTAGAAACACCATTAAGCCTACTGCTGTTCTTCTAAATCCTATAAAACGCGTAATTTCAGTACCAAGCAACCATATTAACTAAGCTGATGATTAGAAATTTACGCTGCTGTCCGTGCACGTTATCGTTGTCGCAGTGTATTACAGAAATAAAGAGTGCAAAACAGCATTCAGCTATTTATTGAAGGAAGGCAACGAAAGTAGCGTAACTTAAAGGACAGTGATGTAAATATGACGTAACCAAAAGCTCGAAACAATTTTGCACCAAACGGAAAGACGAACAACAGAAGGCGTCCTCACAAGTGATCGAAAGGAACGTGAATGGCCATCAAAGAATCACATCACCCCTTTCGGTTGTATCACAGAGACATGAGACAAACGAACAAACTTCTCAGTTGCGTTTATCCATAAAAACAACAACTATTTGTAATTACTATGCAGCAGTTTCATCAACCAGGCGTGCTTCTTCGTTACTTCTGTTAATCTATGTGCTTCCCTCGAACAATGCTATTAAATTGCGAACTGCTGGAAAAGAAAAATATCGCTCGAGCAACTTCTAAGAGCACAACGCTAAACTGTAACGTGATGGCAACCATAAATACCATATAAAGGCCTTACACTACATATTCATAATAACCACATCAACCTTGCAACCTTCAAATCAAGCACCTTCCTCTTGATCCTCCTCAACCAACCGACGTTGTTTCCCATCGCCCCAAAGAAAGTCGAACATTTTTCATCTTATCATTCTTTTGAATCCGATAAAAAACAAAAAAGCATCTCTGAGAAAGACTCAGGATCATTGCTGGCGTTTCACAAGCAGTTCCTTCTTCACAAATGTACCCCAAAAATGGCACTGCCGCGGCAATTAGTGCGCATTTCTAAGGACTGCAGCTAAAAGCTGAACACGAGCAAAATCCGACTTCCGATTGCCTCTTAACAATTATTTATAATCCCCACCCCTTCAACACTTATGGACCTTTTTTTATCGTTATGAAACGCAGCTGAGTGTCGCCGATATGCGTTCATCAACAAATTATGCGCGGCTCAACGTTATTTGTGGGCTTTCAACACGCCGCCAAATGTGCAAGTATAACTTAGGCTCACTTATGTATTCCAAGAAAAACTACTCGCGCATTTACTTTTTTTGTCTGCCTAAACCGCGTGCGTCCTCTTAATGCCCTCATTCTCCAATTCAGCCGCGACAATATCTCGGTTATTTTCTTTGAAACGCCGAAAATGGATAGGGAGAGGAAGGATGCACTGTTCTAATTTATTTACCTCATATTCGTCGTTCCGAACGATTTCCCTTCACTTCTTTGCCTCGTCCAATGAAACAGACCGCGCACAAAAATGTCGGCTCACTTTCTTCAACGCTGCACTCCACACGCAATAAACAAACAACTTCTGACAGCAGCGGTCCAGCACAAATCTGCCGGAAAAAAAGCGGAAGATGAAAAATCAATAAATAAACAGCAGCCTCTGCCTATGTTCAAAAAAGCAAGAAAACAAGAAACAAAGCGACCTTACATAAAACAATTTGCAACACCTCGTCAGCGTCTTGCTGGCTAAAAACAAAAAATGAAATCTCACAATTAAAAAACCTCAATTAACAAATGACAAGTGCGTTCATCATTAAATCAGCGTTTCATAAAACACAATCACTTTGGACAATACGCTCTCCTGTGTGCCTCCAACTAAAGCACAAAGAACAACCAAATGCACAGTCTTCATTAAGATGGTCAACGAAGGCCGTCCATTAAAGGGGTGCAAGGTGAGAGAAGGATGACCCTTCTGATCTAACTCATGTTGTGGAGCACGAGATCGACGATTCATGGAACGAAGCAAGTCAGAATAGTCATCTGTATCTCTCCTTGTAACTCCTCAAAAGATGTCTTTCTTACTGAAAACCGAGTTTTAAATCGAACAAAATTGTAATGCCTACAACAGTGCAATGGGCGACATGCAGAAGTCACAAAATTTTGATTCAGAATTACCCGTTACGAACAAAAACTCATAGAGCGTTATGTTTCACAGAATAAGACTTCACAAAGAGCACAATGCCTCGAGGGGGACATTTTTACCGTAAGCGAATCGAGGTGTTACGGCTAGTCCAACGCCCAAACGTGCCTGAGTGAATCAGCAGGTTTTTGAAACTTGGAATTAATTTTGCAAACCAGACTTGGAATGTGCAGATTAAATAAGACACCATCTCTACACCTAAATTCCATAAAATGTACAAAAAGCATAAAAATATCCTCAATCAGACGTACATATTTCAATGCCTAATCAGCTCTTAGCACCTGACACCACTTCGAATACAAGAAACACTGCTCCCCAACCATCCCTTCTCCCCTCGACCTCTCGAGGCAGTGGCGTAGTGAAATGAACCGTCAAAAGTGGCGACTACATTGGTCGACTAGGTGTCTGACTGGATATCTCGATGGTTTTCATAAAAATTAATAGCTGGAACCAAAGAAACGACTCGGAAGCTTTGCAACAAAGAATAAGTGGATTAAAAAGCACTCCTACGCTTACTTAATTTAGACTACGCTATACATCTACTCCCAGATCTCCAGCATTAGGTTTGTCTGTTAAATCTAGCATTTTTTGTTTTCTTGATTTTTCAATATATCAAAAGCGATTAGTGTCTCCAGGTCGATTTACGACCAAAACTTCAAACCAAGACATTCATTGGCATTGATTGATTTTTGTTTTAAGTAGTCTCCTCCTAAAGTACCTTGTTCTCAAACAGCAACTTTTTGATGTTTCTGTTTCTACTTCCTTGATTGCATTTTTTTTGAATAAAAGGCAGGGGTGAGAGGGGACGAAAGGGAGAGAAAAAAAAGAAAGAGAAGCTGTTACCAGAAATGCCACTACCATGCATCACCGCTCCACGTCGACAACAGAGACAAAAAAAGATTTTCCACCTCAGCAGATCAGGTCCATAAAACTAAATCACAACCCCTTCTCAGAAACGAGAGAGAGATTTGGAATAATTCTCTAAATTCTGCCCCATCAACAATTCCCAGGAAGAAATCTCAACTAATAGTGGTTCGGTACGCAAATAGCAGCAAACACAACAACTAAAATAAAAACAGCGAAAACAAACGAATAGAACATGACACGATAAACAACCATTTAAAAAAAAGAAGGGAAAGCCGCTGTCAGATGAGCTGCGGCCATTTGGAGATTCTTTTCAAAATAGCAAGGAAATCGTCAGTAGCACAGTAGAACATCTCATCCACAATCCATGAGGGTCGAAGGTACGAGGGAGGGGAAAGGAAGGATGGGAAGGAAGAGATAGAGAGAAAGTTGACTCGGAAACCCCACGACGTTCCAACTGGTCTTTAAATATATAACAATAACGATGAGAGAAGATAAAAGTTACCCGAACAGCCCTTTCGTTTCATGCCGCGTTTACGGCTAGTTGTCCCACGACAACACCGACAGTTCGCAGAGATGACGCCTAAAGAGCGAAACTGTTACCGCGCTGTGCCTCACGTATATCTTCCAAAAGTCCGATCTTCGAGCTCCGCGTTTCCTCACGCGAAATCTCACGGAAGTTCGACTCCATGCGCCGATCATCAATCATACGTTCATTCATACGCCAGCGGTTTCGATCATAGCGAGGATTTATCATCCTGAAATTTAAAGTGCCAACATGTCATACCATAACAATAAAACACACTGAGAAACTTATTTCCCAATTCCAAATGGTCTTCAATTCGGGTTCACCTACTGGCCCGTTAGGCCTTTCAACCATTCATGGACCGGATGAACAGGTCGACAGGTCAGGGAGATGTCAAAAACGGGAACTTTTCTCTCGAAATATTTCAGTACGACGGCGGCCGCGTACTTTGAGTACGGAGTATTTGTCACTGGGTCGACAGCACCAGCAAGCCTGAGACAGGTAACTAACTAGCTGCCCAATAACACTGCGTTCTCTATGCATTCGGCCGTCCGAATACTAATTTTAAGCAATCTTATCATGTCAGCCACCAACGAAATCGGCTTTTGGCATTTGGCACTTGCTATTCGTAAACGCAAGATGAAAATGGAGAGGGGCGGCATCCATGTACGGACGTAACCATGTCCTGACCCTGGTCGTACAATGAAACTGCATTAGCTAGGAGTATGGGAAGAGGAGGTGGACGGGAAGGAAACGAGGAAAAGCAGATCAGGAGACGAAACCATTTTCGAACCTTCCTTGCTGGCATCAAGGTCCACTCCCTTTCTAATAAAAAGCTTCCTCTTCGCAGCTTTTAATCTCTCTTCTCCCTCCCCAAATGTCACTCGTTAGTAAAAATTGCGAAAGCACCATGCATCGCATTTATAAATAAAACAACGCTCCGAAGCTCATATAGGACAATAATCGCATATATAAGAAGATCAGCCCTATCTTGTACGACGTTATTTGCATTTATTTTCACTCACTCACCGAAGAAGGAAGGGTAGGGGAGGAAAAATGGAAGGCGGGTGGCGGAGGAGGAGAAACAGCGCAGTAAAGCTCAAGGATATATTAAACATTCTCTTCAGTTGATCACCCCCTCCTCCCTCATCTCTCACCCGATCCTCTCCCTTTCAACGATGATAATAACCAACAACCTAAGCGTTTCTTCGAGATCTCTCCGTCTGAGATGGTCGTCCAATTCCGTGTCGTCGATAAAGTCGTCCATATCGCTATCGTACTCCTCGTCTTCCACCTCTTCATCATTGTCTGCATACTGATGACCGTAAGATTGTGCCCTAGAAGTTCTCCATTTAACGATTTTTGAAAAAGATCCACATTCATCCATCTGTAAAAGTATTCCCGAAAACAGTGGTTCGCTTTCTAAAACTAAAGAAAAAAAAACAATGTTCCAAACATGCTCTTTAAAGAAATTTAAACAGGCTTTCACAGCTGTTTCATTTCGTGTATCACTCACTCCTTTTTTCGCTCCACAAAAACAAGTGGTACCTCTTCCAAAGGTAGCGCTTCTGTTTTGCACAAAGACTCGACCGCATCAGCTGACTTGATGCATATGCACCCGATCATTTTAGCTGCCTAGTAAGGCTAGCACGGAAGGAGGTGGCAGTATTTGTATTTTGACGCGGAAGATATATTACATAACAGAAAAGAAAGCAACACTTAAACATCAATTAGGAAGGGTGTTTGTAGGGAGGGGGTGGAGGAGGTAAGCAAAAAAAAAAGAGTATTCAAAAAAGGAGCAAAGAAACGTTGATGAAAATGCCTCTTTAGAAGGCCTCAGGGTCTGAAACAATCCTCCTACTTAAGAATTCCACGCCTGCCTCACCCATTACGGCCACGACATGGTGAGATGAAGATCGCTGACGGGTAAGTGCACCACTGGACGACGGCGAAGAAAGAAAGGAGGCAAGGAGGACGAACCAACGATAAAAAAAAGGATGTGAATGCGAAGGAAGAAAGGAGACGAGCAGGAGGAGCCGATGGTTAAAAAAACAAGTTACACCCTTCTGTACACAAAACCTACATTTCGCGACGGCGGCGCTGCTCCAGAATCATCCTCTCCTTAGCACGCATACTGGCCCCACCAACCCTCTCTCGGTCGACTGGCCGTGTGTCACGCCCATATGACGGCAAAGGCCTTCTGCTGTCCTCCTTTCCGCAACGGTCGTCACCTCTGCTACGCTCCCCACTGCTTAATATCAAAAACTCATGAATGAACCTGCAATCGGAAAATCCCAACAACTTGCTTATGCAAACCAATATTAACGAAAACCCAACTCTCACATCACATTACTAAGTGGAAAAAAAAGAACCACTGTTCAAGAGAGAACAAGTGTTTCAATAAAAAGAGTGGTAAAGACAACCAAAGGAGAAAATAATGAAACCTACTTTCCCTCTGGCGCTCTGCCCTTCGAAGGCGGTCCACTCCGGGAGCCCGCAGCATTAGAAGATGAACCTGGACCTCCACAGCTCTTGGAGCAAACAACGTTCCCAGCAGAGAGATTTCGGGGCAACGGTCCCTGATATCTGAATAAAAAATAGTCAAGTTTATCTCAACGAAAAGTACATAGATTTCGAAAAACCGAAAGAAATGCGAAGACATGAGTAGAGTCGCTTCGGAACAAACACAGTAGACCGCAAGTTACAGAAATGCAAGGACACAATGTGACAAGAAATACATGAAACTGCAAAAAGCATGAGGCTATCAGCTGGCAAACATGCAACTGTTTATAATAAAAAGATCAAAACCGGCTCACGTGCAAATCAGAACAATTTTCATGTTTAAAACCAGAACCAGAAAAAGAACTCCTCACCCACGCCACCCACGTGCATATAGCGAACTGTAGGTGCATCAGTTCAGCTGCCTATTTCACATCATATTTGCCTAAAAATTTTAATTTCTCGACCTGCTCCTTGCAATGTTCACACAGATTTTTAGGCGCAAAACTAACCTGATATCACCGGGGAGATAATTCTTGGTCGGAGGTGTGAGTGCAGTCGAGCTGCTGCTCTGAGGAAACGTTTTGCTGGAGTTCGTATTTGATGATGCCGATTTATTTAACTTATGTATACCGCTAGTGACTGTTGACTGCTGAGCCGAATTCTTTGACGACGAGGAGAAAGGTGCTTTTGGTTGAGACCGCATAGGTGGTTGTGTTTTCTGGGCACGCGCCAGTGATCTTCAAACAACACCTCATATTATTTCGGAAAAAAAAACAAACTACACAGCTCGAAGATCAGAACAGTTTCAAAAGAATATCCCTGTAGCAGTAAGTCATGAATTGTAATGACACGATCTGTAACTCTGAATAACAACTTTTGAATAAGCTTGAGTAATAAGGATAATTCTTTGCTCAGGAGAATTTGGCCAACATGATACTTGCAGCACGCATCTCGCTAGCCTCAAGAAAAATGGAGTTGCAAGATCTCTTGAGGCAGCTCCGTAAGGCTTGGTTTAGATTCGTGTGATGCATAGTAAGCTGGTTAAAAAAGAAAAAACAATTTTATGTTTTGCTGAACTCATAAGGCGAACAAATGCGCGCTTTGTATATCGAAATTTTCACTCCCAAACAAAACCACATCGACGCGTTTTGAACTGATTCACTTATTACCTACAGTGACCGCTCAAAATATGTCAACTTCTACTGACAGTGCTGCTACACGCTGCTCCGAAACATTGGCCGTTCCTTTCTTTATCGTATTAAATTCAAAAAAATCGACAAAATTCGCGCCAAATGCTAATAATCAGCTAAAAACGAGGGGATGAGAGTTAGATTTCACCGTAATTCAAGGACGAAAGTCATCAACGATTTCTTTCGGAAGCAAAACCAAGATTTCGAGAAGTCCTAGTTTTGCTTTCGAAAAGTATATATACACATACGCATGTACATGGATGTATGTATGTATATAATACGAATTATATATATATATATATACATATATGTAAGTATATATATGTGTTGACCACGTTTATTTATAATTTCCCCGAATTAAACGGGTGAATGTTCATCAGATCAGTTAGAACACTATTGTGATGCTTCAGCTGAACGACGGTAAATTAAACCCAAGTCTGAAGAATAGTTGGTATCGACTCATTGAGCCGAAATATCGGAAGGAAGACGGCGATCGATTATACAGTGGTTAACAGACCCAACAGCCAATTAATACAGTGCCAAAAATACTTCTTCAGCTTCATCACTTTCAAAAAAAAAACATCCGAATTGTCAGGCGCACAGATTCTACATACGCCCTTTGAGCATAGTTCAAACCGCGTCAATACTGCGAAAATAACTGCGCTCGAAATTTTCCTATCTGCAAGCAAAAATTTTTCACTCTTCTTCCTAAGAGAACGACACTCAAAAACAACATACTCAGCAGGCCGATTCTGTTCACGGGGAGATGCTTCAGTGGGAGCGTGATTTGATTTCTGCTGTAGCATTGTGCTTTTGTTTGACGCTGCTTTCATGACACCAACACTGCACTTAGTTGAACCGCCAACATTAGACCCACTCGGCCCTCCAATCCTGAAACAAAGTTTAAATTAATCTAATAGTTGCAATTTCACTAGACAGCGTTGATATGCGATATGCATGCACTAGATTGCTCCATATTTAGTCACACCCTCGCCCTGCATTAACCATTTCCTGCTTTCATGAGGAATGAATCAATTACAGCGTAATTTTTAGTTGACACATGGTTTTTTCACATGCGCGACGAATTTCGATGAAAACTGGAGAGGCGAAGTAGGAGAGGACTACAGGGCAAAGCACTATCTCCACGCCTCTTCCTCTCGAGATTCCGCACTTTTTTCGAGAAGGACATCGAATCCTTCCCATTCTCGTTTTCATTCCAAACTACCATCGCTTTCACTCTCAAAAACTGCTCCGTGCGTATTTTGCCTTTACCTACTTTTTTCTCCTTATCAACTGAATATCGTAGGAATAAAACGAAAACTCAAAGAGGGGGAATTTCAACGACTCCTCGTAGCAAGAACGCTAATGTAATGCTAGGTACTGTTAATAGCTACATATTCCTCTACTTCGCCAGTCTATAACTCTAGTCCGCTTCTTCTCTTTCTTTTCCATTTCAACAAAGCCTCCAAGGCAGCGACCAAATCCCTCTCCCTTCAGAACGCCGATCTCAAGATACCCCATCTCCGTCAGGATGACGATTAGATCTAAAGATCGGCAGAGGTCCCCTTCTCCTTCTCCTTTAGGAAGTCACTGTGAACACCCTAAAACGAACTGACAAGATGAGTACGAACTTCCCGGATTGATGTTTGAAAAGCGCGTTGCTCGAGGTAGGTCGATGAGTGGAATGTGGCTCAGCTCGTCCGTTTGAAGGCCGCGACAAACTGGACTGGGAATGCTTTCGAGTGATCGAATCATCAGACACGCGCTCTGTATTCAACGATTCATAACAGTTCTTCTTCTTTGGTGGCGGAGGTAGCGGAGGTGGTGATGGGCTTCGCGGTGGTGGCTCACCTCGCTGGATCGCTTCTGCCTCAAAATTTCGTAACTTTCCACAATGTGAAAATAACCTAAATTAAATGCTTCCTCCACCTCCCCCTCTCGCCTCCTTTTCACCCCACTGACGCGAATTCCAATCACCCAATATCAAATCAGTGCTCAGCATATCACTGAAAGAAACAGCTCCGGCGATCTGGGAAAAATCAGTCCTCCCTCATGATCATGACTAAGTCAGGGTAATACTCTGTCGCATGTTGCTGCTTCACTGAAGTGCAGAACGACCGGATTTTACCTGTACTCATTCACAAACGCTACTGTAATTTCACACACATGGCCGAGATGGAAAGTAAGTTCCCGGTTCCGTTTCATCTGGAACATTATTGAAACTCATAAAACTAAAAGACACAATTCATTGAATGTTTCATGAATATCAAACTATTTTTCAAACTGAAACAATTCAACAGTCTACAGGCGCTGCCAAAAAAGTGACCAAGAAAGTGTGCATCTGTTTACAGAATTTAGGGTATTTGACATAACTTCTGTTTAAAGCCATGCCTAGTCTACGCAGCTCTCCTTTTGCAGGCATACTGCGTTTCATGAACGAAACGCAGAAAGAACCTGAAGTCTATAGCAAACAAGGAATTGGCCACTGCAGCTGCAGTTAAATGCCACATAACGCCCCTCACAAATGTCCCTTTCATTTTGTGAATTCATTTGGATTGTGACAGCAATTCGATTGAAAAAAAAACAACAGAAGAAACCGTGAAAAGAAAAAGAAAGAAGGAGAGGGGAAAAACGAGAAGAAAATGATATCGCAAGTTGGTGCATGTAAATTGGGTGATGGCGAAGAAGAGAATGGTGGGTGTTACCCAGATCATTTACCTATCATAATGGAAAAAATTTCTTTATATGAGGAACTCTTCTCGTCGCGACATACGCAGCATATACAGGAAGTTTGTCAAGCATACCCGTTCATATTACAACAGTTACCTCAAATAAAAGGAAAAGTAGCAATGAACAATGCTGCGAAAATAAACCTTTTTCATGAGAAGTGAGAAGTCAATTGCAGAGCTTGAAGGCGGCGGTCTTCTTTTGACCGCCACCTGAGCCAAGGGTGGCTTTTTCTTCGCGCTGACAACGTTCTTCGACGAAGAAGGACCTGGTCCGGGTGAGTCTTCCTTCCTAAAAATGCTTATTTGACTTTTTAAAAGCTTCCGTAGGCAAAACTGAATGTCGGCGAAAGGAATAAAGATCAACAGCACAGTTCGTGTAAGAATGCTCAAACAATAAACAAAATAAATGCAAAATTTGTCGGGGAAAAGCTGACGAGTTTAAACTCAACGAACAACCAAAACGATTCTTCTACATTTCTGAAGCAGAGAAATATCAAAAAAAGCTACCGCAAAGAAAAACAGTTAAGACGGGCGCACAAATCGAAACGTGATTTTCTATTGCATAAAAGGGAATATTCTCCAAGGACAACCGAAAGTCGTGTTGAGTGCACAGATCAGCATAAAACAGCGACTGCTCGTCCAAAATGTCAGTCACTTCTTAATAAATCTAATATATTTACATCAACATCTAACACTTAAATTCGAAGTTCGAGAAAAAACGGCACACACCGATGCTATAAACTACATATGAACAACGCTCGAAATAAACAATAGCAGCTGAACTGATTTGCCGACAAGAAAAATAATCGGATACCAGCGATTCGCTCAATAATTTTTGCTCGAAACTCTTCCCGCAAAAAAGTCACACGAATCTACGACGGTTCAATATTTTGTGCAACACCACTCTACACTGCGGATGATTAAGAAAAAGAAAGGGGAATGCGTTTGGTTGAAAAAAAAAAACTATTTCTGGACACAGCAAAAGAACGAACATGAAGTGCCTGAGGCTATTGTGCTTGTTTGTCGCAACACGATGATGTCCCATTGCTTTTCTTTCTTCAACTGTTGGCGCCAACTTGTCGACTGCCTTTTTACGCTCCAGAGCTTTCATAACACTTCCTCGCAGTTGCGTGCATTGACGATCAAACTCCTCCTGAAGTTTGACGCACACCTCTGTTTACTTTGGCTCTCGCAAATTCTTTCGTTTCTCGCTTTTTGGCCGCTGCTGAATCCCCTCATACTTTTTGACAAAACATGCTGAAACTGTAGGTGACACTCGTTCGCCAGTGGGCTCGAATTTATTGAGGCTGCGTTTCATTCTGACTAAGTGATTTATGATTCGCTTTAACTCTATAAGTTTTTCTACTTTAAATTGCTGCTCCTCGCGACAAGTAGGAACAGCCTCATTAGGGGTAGCAAATTCCTTCTTATAAGAATTAATGAATTTACAATATTCATACAAACAGCACAAGAAAACAGAACGGAACCTCTTCGCGGCTTTGCAATTTCTTCAAATACTCCTCGTGCTCACGATCATTACCATACTTCTGCTGCAGCTCAATTGGCGTCGTGCCAAACTGCTTGGCTAGCTTCTTATTTGCCTAAACAATCGACCACTTTCAACAGGTTCCTCTTCCACTGGTCGACAAACCCGATGAAGAAGTGACGCAGCTTAACAATATCAAAA
>JPKZ01000490.1:0-53426 GCA_000803305.1 Toxocara canis
CAGCAACATGAAATGTAAGCACTTTGGACTTACAACGGTAGCCTCACGTTCAAGTGATTATAATTATTGTCCTTGTAAATAATTCGTAAGTATCGCCACTCTGTGAAATTTCCTCGTCGTTCCGCATAGTCGCCGTCACAGCTGGTGAGAGCGCTGTATGACAGTTTGAAGACATTGTCTCTAAGCTGCTCGAAAGCAGTTCAAGTGCACCTTTCAACAATTCTCTTACACTTGCACGGCGTAATCAAACAGCCCTCCACAACAATGAAATTCATTAGAGCAAGAGTACGGAAAGACCTTTCTGCATAGCGTTTGAAAGTGGCAAGCCTAAATTCTGTGAAACTTGTAGTGTAATGGCTGTGAGTGGGTGATATTGTACTGCTGTGATGTTTCCGTAGAACAACTATGGCTTCCGCATCATATCTGCTACATCTCTCAAGCACCATAACAGCAAATGCAGTTGCAAGACAAATGCAACTGATTAAATTCATGGCATGAGATAGCTTTATTACACTCGATTATTAGCAGTAATCGAAGACGCTTTCCACCACATCACACAGAACACACTGGTCGTCCACGAAAAGCGAACGTTTCGCGAATCTGCCAAACACAATCCTATTTTGCAGAAAAAAACATTATGACTGCGTTATCTCTTCAAGCAAAAAAGCACATTCTGTCTCCAGATGCAAAACAGTCTTCGAATTGCTTAAGAAGGATCAGAGTGGACATTACCAGTACCATTACCTCGCTCCTAGGACATAAAAATTTCTGGATTACACATCAATGTTTACCGCAGATCTTCGCGATCTAGAGTGCGACCGACGACGTTCTTGCGTGAACTTCCCCTCCCACTGCTTTTTTAGCAACTCGAAGTACGTGCTCGTGACAGCCTCCTCCGCAGTATCTTTCGTACCCGGCGAGTCTTTAATACAACGTTGTAGCCCAACGAACCGGAATAGCGACCGGCGAACATGAATGCTGAGCACAGGCATCCAAAGCATGAAAGCAGTCGTTGCAACAGGCATCAAGAGAACCTAAAACATTTGCATACATGTCACCGAATCAGCGAAGCACACAAAAAAACCGCATCCTCGCTTGTGAGAAACTTTTGCTCGGCCAGTGCTCCGAACCGGGTCCTGACCCAAAAAATTTTTCTAAGCTTAGAAATAGAACTCACATCGGTCTCGAGAGTCATTTGCGCGTCTTTTGCATGCGCTGGAAATTGCGCAACCGTCGCTACAGTATCAAATACTTTTAGCAAAATTACGTCCGGAACATTGGCAGAGATTAGAAGGAAATATGCACATGCGCAGCGAATCTGCTTACGAATATGTCGCCAGCGAATAGCTCGAGCACGTGGCCTAACCGTGTGTGAAAAAGGGCGTATTTCAGCATTAGTTCAGCTGAGTGCAACTTGCAGATAAAAGAGCTCATCTCTCTGATAACGCCACGAAAAGCACTTAAAAGTTGTTCGTTTCAGATGGTTGGCGTTGTACAAAAAATACCCAATCGTGTCATCAGGCGGCCCATCCACTGAAAAAATCTGACCACCTATTCCGCCTTCAACAAATATATAAGTTTCCTGAGACCAGCAAAATAGCAGAAAACCAATTGTCCAAAATTCAGCGAAAGACAGAAAACCAGCAAGCGAGTAACCGTTTAAACGATCTTGCTCAAATATTAACTGCGAAAGTAAT
Source organism: Toxocara canis (assembly GCA_000803305.1). Lineage (NCBI taxonomy): Eukaryota > Metazoa > Nematoda > Chromadorea > Rhabditida > Toxocaridae > Toxocara > Toxocara canis. Next base: position 1,698 of record JPKZ01000490.1, read on the forward strand.
ACTACCTAATTAGTACAACTATGGGCGAAATAAAGCCAATCCTGCAGAAGGGGTTTAGGCAAATAGCAAGCAGATTTCTCAAGGAGTCTATAGCTGCGCGACGACTGCAACATTTTGTTGACTCCTATACGACTGCGGCTGAAATTGCATCGTGAGTTTGTTTAGGTGCTATGAAACTGTTGCATACGGAACCGTGATAAAACGATCTGTGTTGTCGACAGCCATTCATATCCGCTTTTTAATGTGCGTAAGGGTCTCCGATGTGTGTCTTAGAATAAACTCGTTCATTCACTCATTCATCGGCGCATTTATGGTACGAAATACCTTGCGGTTTCAGAACATTTCTGCGTGAACTTCTTGCAAAACATATTGTGGCCATCGGCGATGTCGACACAAATTCATGAAAAAATATTGCGTACAGCAAACTGTATGAGCGATTGCAATCACGGCAGTTTTGCTCTTCGTTTGAGTTGTTCCGCCAGAAAGTACTGCACACTTCCTATTCAGTACAGGCAAACACGTTACAGTTTCTTCGCATGCCCCGTCTGTCGGTCTCACAGGAACACATCCTGACCAACCACTAATGTCGCCCGCAAAAAGAAAAAATTGTGTTGCGCATAAAGCATGTCGCTTTTAACTATTCAGTTTGCCTTTGTACTTGTTATTCGCGGTTTTTATGAACTGTTATCATTCGTCTGTGCACATCTGGCTATGCTTTCAAAAAGGGAGTGGAATACGTTGCTGTGATGGACCACGAATTTTCTTCCTGCCTCAGAATGGTCTACTCAAAGAAAAGCAATAATGAGCATCCCGAACTGGGCTTCCTCATGGAGGGGGGGGGGGGGGGGGGGGGGGTCGGGAGAAAACGATCGAATCGCAGATGCTTTAGTGTCTGGGGCAAACCTGTTACCAATATCCTGTGCACACATATGCAGTGTACAGTCTTTTACAATAAAACACTCGTTCTGTGCGTAAAAAGCATGAAGCCAGAGACTCTTTACCAAGACTTCGGCGAGGGGCGCGTATAAGTTGATCGAATCAAGCACTTCCTCGGTAATATCGCCATTGTCGACAAGAGGAGGAAGAAAAATTGCGTACGCTATCGAGTAGGACAGCATGAGGACTGCATTGATTGCGACAATGGGAATCATTAGCTTGGTCGTGCTGACGTTCTCGTTCAGTTGATAACGAGTACTTAACACTCGCAGATATTGGTCATCCAAGGTAAACTGTAATGGGGTCCATACGAAATAGCCATCTGAGAGTAAAGCTTTTAACACATCAAGAAATATTTCTGAAACTCGCTTTGCGAGAAATACCCTTATGCTGACACATTGTACCCTGTTCTTTCTTTTATATCTGCATCAAAAAAGATCAGCTTTTGACGCATCGACCTAGAGAAGTGGGAACGCCGGCCAAGCCGCATCTCCGAAGTGTACTGTAACTAGGCAATCATGCGATCATCCCTTCACACGACCTATCTCAAGCTTATATTGATTCATGAGAACACTCGAATCGAACTAACAAAGGAAAGCAGGAGAATTAAAGATGATTTGCTTTCCCACCAGAATCCATCATCCAGTGAGATTGGGTGTATAAGATATATATAAGATACACAATATAAGATACACAAGCAAATCCTCCCTAATTTTCCTACCTTCCTTTGTTCGTTCGGTTCCAGTATTCTCATGATACAATGTAAGCTTCAGATAATTCGTCTGAAGCGATGATCGCATGTTGGCTTGGCTGTCATGGTAAGTTCTATGCGCTTTAGGGAAGTGTATGCTTGTGTGTGTCCTTATGACAGTTTCAACAGAGTTATTTAAAGTGACATTATGAAATGCGACACCTTTAATTCATGTTATAGGTTGGCCTGCCCCGCATCCATTTTTCGAACAATTCATGGTCCTATGGAGGAGGTCATGACCACCAAAGGGATCAACTTCGGCATATTTTGTAACCAATCAGGATGCATATTTAGTTGAAGGTTCAGGTCTGCCAACGACTGGTTCAACGTGCGCTTTCACCCTTATATATTTTGAGTGCTACATGGAAAAGGTGAGTATGAAACCGCTTTATGATTTTGAAGATCTCCTAAGCTTGTTCCAGTTATAGATACTTGAATGGAGCTGCCATTGATAACGAGGATCATACGAAATTTCGAAGTGCCTATCTTTTCATAAGCACGAACTAACGGAATATTTTCACTTAGACGAAATCAGAATGCGTTCCATGGCGATAGCGCGATGCGCGTTTTCGCAACTCATCCATCAAGCCAGCCGGTTTCCCAAACTGCTCACGAATGACGAAAATTCAAATTATCGCTCCACCCAAACATTTGAAAAATTTTTGAGTCACTTGCTTTAGGGGCTATAAATTTCTGCGACGCCGACGAAAATTTCTGAGATTGACAGAATTTATAGCTGCCGAGGCTGGTCACTAGGGAACATGTTTGCGTCACGATCGCAGCTCCCTTCGTAGATTAAGAGAACTAGTTTATCCTTTTGTTTCCTAAACTCTGAAATAGCGAATGTGAAGAAAAGGAGAAAATTTCTAGGCAAAACAGTATGGCTGATTCAGGACCTAGCATGGGACGGAGATAACAGTAGGCATGAGAATGTTGAGGAATTTCCAACGAGTTCAAGTCATGCTCTAATCACAGGCGATTCAGGCAGACTCTATCAGGGCTATTCTGAGGACAGTGCTCTCTTCTTAAGATGGCTCAAAAGTCCCAGTGCTACGAAGAATCATTAAAGTTGAATCTTATGGACAGACACTCAGTTAGAGGGAAGGCGATTAGACCTGGACAGACAAAACTGTTGCAGATTCGACCAGTCAAGTTCGCTCGCAGCAGGATGGGTTACCGATATATGATTTGAAGATTGGAATTATCCGGTCACCATTGTTGACCTCTTGTTTCACGGAAAAGATGGTAGAGCCGCTGACGACTCAAAAAAACGGGTAATTATCAAAATAATACACTACAAAGCGCGGGACTTATGCATGGAAGCTGCCAAGGGAGGACAGATGTGCTTACGGATGGAAAGGAAATGAAAAAGAAAAATAATTCATTTACAAAAGAAATCACTGAAGATCATCTGATGGACTCTCTTCAGCTCGTTATTTAAAAATGCAACCAGTCGAAAGTAACACGACATTCTGTGACGTTGTTTAGTCGACAAAGTAAAATGACATAAACATGACAGTTCGTTTAATAGGAAAACCAATTATTCGCTCGAGAAACATGGCTGCTTTAGAATCTAGCGAGGAATAACCAGAGGAGGATAGTACTTAAGAAAGAAAGTGAGGAGGCCGATTACGAGAATAAGAAATTGCAGTTTGCATATGAGAAGCTGAATCACCAGTTCATAGAACCGTCCAGCGAAGTGATTGCCATAATCACGGTTAGTTTATTCGACTGATCAGATGGGTTAACGAGAGAGTTCAGAATGTGCCGACCAGGGAATAACGCGGAAAAGACTTTATCGAGGGGATTACAAGAATGGGAAGAGCACTTAGAGCGGGAAATACATAAATCTAATGGACGCTCAGATCAGGAACGTGGAGAAAGTTTCTGGAATTGAGGACGATATTGTGTTAATTGGCAGTAAACTATAGTAAGGACGGAGGGACTAGATACTGTTAAAAGAAACTTGACACATATGGATACTACCTGGAGTAGCTCCCTCCCTCTCTCTCTCAAGGAAGTTGGAGCCAGGGCGAGGACGTGCTCGGGGACGATGACGCGCTTTAGGAAGGACATGAAGACGGATTAGAAGGAAGGCTGGAAGAAATTCTCTGTCACCGAAGCTTGCACTTGCTCAGATCGGCGATATGGGTGGAGATCACCAGCGGAGGCAACATCGTGATTCTTCACTTGATCTTTTCCACGGCATACCGTACGGCGGCATGCAACAGAGAGGATGCGACGTTGATTTCAACATGGAGATCAGAACGAGCAGAAAACGAAGAGGAACCTGCGAGGATCCTATGAACTGACAAATGGATTCTCGCTGCTGCTGGCAACATATGGATTACAGTTTACGTTTCGCAGCGTGTAATGTACTGACTCCTCTGAGCGGTGTTGCAACTGGACAATCCCAGGAAAAATTGCATTACTATCAAATATCTATGAGTTAGTTTACCACCCCGTGGAACAAAAGTAATCGGGCGGCAGTTGGGAACTAAGACTGCCCCGAATTTCGCCTTGGTCGATGGATGGCACTGTAGCTGAATTCATGAGGAGAGAACTATTTCCAAATGGCTACCCGATATTATTGTTTCCTACTTTTGGCTGGTGATCCCGTCGGAGTCGAAGAAGACCATAAGCGTTAGTGTGGGTCGATCTTGGAAAGGGATTCGTGTTATGTCGGCTATGCCATCCTGTATGTGCTTGGCTGTCGTTGTAGGGCTGATACCTTGCAACAGAAGGTGAGTTCGTGATTAAAGCGAATACATTTGGGCTTGCGGATAGCCGTTGAAGTTCAAGCGTTCTGTGGCTGAAGCCTAATTGAATTGCTGACAGAGCAATAACAGTTTTAAACGATTACTGTTTGCGGCATCTACAGAATCGAAGTGGCTATTGCCTCCAAACTCTGCAAAAGGCGATTTTGTTTAAAACTGCAAGCTCTTTAAGAGAAAACTTTACGATGCGCGACCGATTCATTATGCACGGCGTCACGAATCTCTCCCAAACACAATTTGTGTTCTTCTAATTATAAGGTCCCCAGAAGCATGATTTTTAACATTCGAATAGCGCTTCTGATGAGGAAAGTTGAGCAACGGAAACTTTCTTTCACATTCATGGCTTTTATTTCGCCTACTGCTGATCAAAGGGAAATTCATTTGTTAAGAAATTGCTGATGGCGAGCACAAATTCTCTAAATACCACTTCAGCATGCCGACTTACTGATGTCTGCGGCGGCATTTCAACAACTCATGCTCAAGTTTCATGTTGAAGACCCCTGTAACATACACTATTTGAAATGTTGGCAAACCCATCTGATACGCATTCGACACATGCATAATATCATAAACAAACATGTGCGGCACATCGAAAATAATTTGGCTTTACAACTCAGCGGCACCCATACACACTGTTTGCAACCCCTCCTCCTCCCCAACAGCCAGGTTTCACAGCAGCCCCTCCGGAGAACCTGTTTAACCTAAAGTTTAAAGAGGAAGTAGTTCTCGCCTTAGCCGGCGCATGTGTTTGAGACTACTGCATTTCATGAGGCGATCGTTTGCTCAAATTGCTAGTGCATTAGCACTCCATAGCGCTCTTTTCAGACAACTTGGTCGCTTCTCAAGTGACAATTCACGAATACGAAAGTCTAGCTTTTGCTTTTGTAGGCCCATTACAAACAAACCTACCGACACCAAAGGAACTTATCGGCGCCTAGGTACACAACAAATTTGAACATCTTTTGGAGGCGGCCATGCTTTGCTTCTTGCCAGTGGAGTTACAGTTCAATAAAATTTTAGTCGAACGTTTTCTGATCGATAGGATCAACCATCATATGAATTTTCTTTAATGATGAACAACTTACGATACTGGTTCTTCCGATATGCAGAATCGCTAAGTCGCATATCATGCCACCACATTGCACGCATTGGCACTTGCCTTCCTACCGAGTAAGGTATGTGAAACGATTTATTTGAGGTCATCTTTCAGAGCTGTGGCCGAAGTGGCTGATCGAAATGACCGCAAAGTAATGTATCAAGCTTGATAAACATCGAGTCATTATTGCCACTAAGCCAAAGTTCACTTGCTCACCATGAGTTTGTAGTTGTGATGCCAAAGACAGGCGAAGATCAGGGTGGCGAACACCTGTACGGCGAGTACAGCAATGTTGGCGACTTTCGCGAAATCAACATCGTAAATGGAAGTGCTGCAGAAGTGATAAACGGCAGTGCCCTGATCGGGCATTAAGAAGCACGAGTGTAAGAACGTCATCCACTGCAACTAACGGAGTCGTTTCAGTTTCTAAGCAAGCGAACAGCAGTAAGTTCGTTTGCAATCTGACAAGAGATTCACATTGGTTGCCTTTGTTCGCCCTAGAATCCACATGTCACTTTGCTGTACCGGACATTTGCAAGAGTTATGGAAGTTGGAAACCAGGCTTCCATAGTGATGAGCTAACTCTGCTCACTAATTGACGCAAGCGAAGAAAAAGGTTTCAAATGATTTTTCATGGAGGAAGCTGAGCTCACAGTCTTGTTCCAGTGCTTACTTGAATTTGTATGCAGTCGTTGCCTTTCGAAGATCACCTTCAAAAATTGAATTGAGCAGTCGAAATGATGCTTATGCCCCTGTTGGCTCCACCAGTACGATCAGATTTGTTTTTAACGGTTCCTTCACAAGAATAACAAAGTCTAAATAGTGAACTTTAAAAGCAACAGTTTGTACTATGCGCTTCATGCGCTTCCCCAATATTAGAGAAAAAATCTTACCAGGAGGACGGAGAGGACAATACCTATCCATTTGTGGCCCCGGCGCTCATACGTTCTGTAGAAACAGGTGGCAATAAGCCGCTCGATCGCCAAAACCACTGTTGACATAACCACAGCCATGCCGCCAGCATTGTAAAATTTTTTGAGACCTGGAAATGTCTCTCCCTGCGCTGCCGAATTGTCAGCAAACTATCCGAACAGCAAATCAATTTGTTAAGGATTCACTTTCATGCGTTGTGATGCAATTTCTCTGTACGTGTTCACTCGCGCAGAAACTACTCGTGCGCATAGGTGCATTCAAATGAGCATGCGCTGTGGCTGACGAGGACTGAATGATTCCACAAATTGCAAAAATGAACTGCAAAAAAATGAACTGAACTCGGGATTAGCGAAAAATAGGAACGTCAATTGGTTCAGCCAAAGTGTGCAAGTTTTTGACGACCTTACTCCTGCGCACAGCTATCCGGTGATACTTAGTGAAAATAGATGATATTTCGGTAACAAAACCTCGCTCATCATCATTGCATTTCATGCGCTACCGCGGAATAAAGCGGCGGCTGTCAGAAGACCTCTTAGCTCAATAAGCACGTTTCGCAAAATAATCGCTGAGTTGTAACGATCTTAAGCGATCGGCTGGTGTAATCACGGATGTGCTAGTGCTCAGCCGATTGTCGCTCCAGGGCGGAGTGAGCGACCCAGCAACAAATGCCGGAGGTTTTAGTCAGGCTTGGTGTACGGATGTCTGAAAGCGCGGAACTTCAAACGCTTCACTAAATGCGCATTACTGAGAGGGCTCTTTGTTACATAGTATAACATTCAGAGTTTTATCTGATCCAGAAACAGTGACTCGCAAGATTCGCTTCCATAAGGTGACTCGAAAAAAATCAAAAAAATACGAGGGAAGAATGTGAATTGCATGTGATCGCAACGCTCGCACTGCAGAAGATTGTTCCAGCAAGCCTCCAATCTGCGAAGGCGCATGATGAAAAAACTGCTGGAAAATCAGCATAAATCGTTCGTCCCATTTTCAATTTGGCCAATTAACAATCGAGGCTCAGTTGCACAAGAGAATCATTCAATTCATGAGACACTCCAAAACACTTCTTATACTAAGGTCGTGTATTGAGGAGCGCACCACATGCATTTCATGGTACCATCTTATGAATAGTCCTTGCAAGCGTCAAAATATTGCATTGGTTTCAGCGAGTCAGAACAAGGGAAACGTAACGCCTATGAAAAGTTCTGATGACTACATTCGGGAGAGCGCTTGCTCACTCTTATAGAAGTAGTTTATAGAAATGTACATGACATCTTCATCTCATCTGAACTTGACGTTGATTTCTTTCCAGTGGAACGAACAGATCCCAAATCGCGCCGGTGAGCAGATACATACGATCTGAGAACCCGCTAAGTGTGGTCGAAGAGAGAAAAGAAAGGTCGATTCATGAATGCACTTCTGTTGCACAGGCGAATACGATAGGTGCTGCTAACTAACAGACACATTGAGATGGTAATCGCTGAGTCAATGTATCACGACACATAACAGCTGCAGCCAACAGTGTTCACATTCTCGGAAATTTTCGCGGTGTTGCCAACTTTCCCTATTTCTCATCCAACAATTCACATTTGTAGAGTGTTTAATACACAATGCTGTCTGCAAGGCTGTGCATCACGTGAGCTCGCGTTTGTTCAAGTGAACCATACAAAAAGGCAGTGGCTTGTCCTCATTTTAGTGAGTCACAGTGAAACCTTCGCTGGCAGCTCGCGTGTTGGCATGGATTACCGCTGTCGATTCTGTTATGGCAAATTTTTCACCTCGTGAGTCGAAATGAACAGAGAAATAGACTCGCGCACGCAAAAATTGCGGTCGCAAAAATTACGATCTTCTCACATCGATGGGTTAAAAAGGAAGAGGACCGTCGTACCAACACATTCGAATCTTCCGAACAGAAGTGATTCGCAGCGCTCCGCCTCTGGTCGCACGAAAATAACCTGAAGATGATAGCGAGCAGATATGAACACACCTGCAACATTCTTTCATGTTTTTGAAGCATGTGAACGCCATAGCATTTCAGGGGGGTTTTCCTTACATAAAATACTGGGACAAATCAGGAACCCCTACAGCATAAATTCGCTGGATGGTTCCCTAAAGAAGTTCTAAGACGTAGAAATTCCTCCACACTCATTAGTTTCGCAGATTCCGCAAGAACAAAAGGGATGACGGTGAACTGCCGTTTGCATATGAACCGAAATTAAATTTGCGCTAGGTTTTCACCGGTCGGGTTGCATCTTTTCGTTTGGTGGACCATAAAAAATGAAACCTTGACAGAAGAATTGTATGAGCGGTCGGGTCAAATGGAATATGAGCTTTCATCACTTTCGCATATGAATCGGCTGGTACGATGGAACAGTCGCTAAAGCGCTCATTTCGTCAGTCCTTGGCACTTCCCTCACGCGCTAAGCATCATTTCGCGAGAATAAAAAAATATGTGGGAAATTGTGGAAAACTGTGGAGAAATGAAGGAATGACTTGATTATAATTGAGAGATTGACGCGTATAACGCACTTTTGTTTCCGCGCCGCTCAATGGCACTCTCTCCGTAACACTACCGAATGCCAGGTTCGAAAGTGCTGCAGTAAAAGCTAAAGATGAGATCTTTTTTCTCGGAAATTTTCGCGGTGTTGCCAACTTTCCCTATTTCTCATCCAACAATTCACATTTGTAGAGTGTTTAATACACAATGCTGTCTGCAAGGCTGTGCATCACGTGAGCTCGCGTTTGTTCAAGTGAACCATACAAAAAGGCAGTGGCTTGTCCTCATTTTAGTGAGTCACAGTGAAACCTTCGCTGGCAGCTCGCGTGTTGGCATGGATTACCGCTGTCGATTCTGTTATGGCAAATTTTTCACCTCGTGAGTCGAAATGAACAGAGAAATAGACTCGCGCACGCAAAAATTGCGGTCGCAAAAATTACGATCTTCTCACATCGATGGGTTAAAAAGGAAGAGGACCGTCGTACCAACACATTCGAATCTTCCGAACAGAAGTGATTCGCAGCGCTCCGCCTCTGGTCGCACGAAAATAACCTGAAGATGATAGCGAGCAGATATGAACACACCTGCAACATTCTTTCATGTTTTTGAAGCATGTGAACGCCATAGCATTTCAGGGGGGTTTTCCTTACATAAAATACTGGGACAAATCAGGAACCCCTACAGCATAAATTCGCTGGATGGTTCCCTAAAGAAGTTCTAAGACGTAGAAATTCCTCCACACTCATTAGTTTCGCAGATTCCGCAAGAACAAAAGGGATGACGGTGAACTGCCGTTTGCATATGAACCGAAATTAAATTTGCGCTAGGTTTTCACCGGTCGGGTTGCATCTTTTCGTTTGGTGGACCATAAAAAATGAAACCTTGACAGAAGAATTGTATGAGCGGTCGGGTCAAATGGAATATGAGCTTTCATCACTTTCGCATATGAATCGGCTGGTACGATGGAACAGTCGCTAAAGCGCTCATTTCGTCAGTCCTTGGCACTTCCCTCACGCGCTAAGCATCATTTCGCGAGAATAAAAAAATATGTGGGAAATTGTGGAAAACTGTGGAGAAATGAAGGAATGACTTGATTATAATTGAGAGATTGACGCGTATAACGCACTTTTGTTTCCGCGCCGCTCAATGGCACTCTCTCCGTAACACTACCGAATGCCAGGTTCGAAAGTGCTGCAGTAAAAGCTAAAGATGAGATCTTTTAGTTATTCCAAATTTTCTTTGCTATACCATCTGCTGCAATAAAAATGCACTATTCTAGTTTCGATACGCAGGATTCTTTCAAATCGGCCTCAGCGGCTCTAGATCAGACATAAGTGTACTGATGGAGTATGTGAATGCAACGAAGTGGCACGACTCACGCATAACGTTGTCTCGCGAACCTACAATAAGCACCCAAATGAAGTAGTTGTTCGCCAAATACACATTTCTCGTAGGCGACCGTTGGAGGAGTTCCATATGAGAATGTACGGGACTGGTGTTACGAAGCTACCACGATAATCGCTTTGACGATCTAACCATCAGAGCAGCCACTTTTATAAATGTCTCGTGTGTGGTGAAAATTCGTCTTCCAGCACATCCGACGGGTCGTACAAATCTTGTGCGAGTCGACCGGATGAGATATAAAGATTGTTTGGCATTTTTGAGCGCGTACGCTCAGAGTAGCCAAATCGATTTGAATTCCCAGTGCGCGAGGTACACCTACCAAATTTCACTACTTCTGCTTCAGCAATCTCCCATTTGAAGTTATCGTCCAGGCAGACAGAAGCATGCACACGCATAGATATGCGATCCCCACAATTCCTTTTTCAGCTGCAAATTTATCAAAGCGCATAAAAAGCAACAAAGCCTGAAGTGCGCAAGCTTCACAAAAATTAACAATTGACAATCAATTGTAATTCTCGTCTAGCCAATTCATGGAGTGTCCAAAGTTCCTACTGCAAATGGGCTTAAACGTTTCTTTCCAAGAATTACTAGACAAATGGCGTAACGCAGGTGCATACAAGGCGTCTCGTTTTGCAAACTGGGCTCGAAAGCGCCAAACTGATGGTTCATATTACATTCAGTGTTCGGTGATGGATAATGCGAATCGAGAATCCGGTCGTGACGACTCGCTGACTGTATTCAGCGGCAAAAAGGTGCAAGCTGCGACCCGCAAGTTCAGTAGCAGCGATTCGCTGACTCAAAGTACAAGTTAGCGATTCATTCACAAATGGCAGAGAATGCGTGGAGGAAATGAATACAAAAAGGGATGATGCCACTAAGGGACCAAAGCGGAACCGAGCGGCTCAATAGATGCAGCCCGAGCAGCTCGAGTTCAACTCCGGCATTGACACTGTAAAAAAATGAAAACAACGAGGCTTGGTCAGGAGGCCCGGGAAAGGCCGCACCATTCGTGTTTTGCAGACTGCACGTCTCCTAGCATCTTCGGTTGTTTCTCCTTTTTCGTAGTCACCTATCCCCATGGAAGACTTTTGGTGGTATTCACTTCCATTCACTGCGCTCTGCTACCACTCGCTGCTGCGAATGCTGACACCTGGCGTTTGCGACCAAAGAATTACCGAACCGTGAGGATTTAAATCATTGCTAAGTGGCCAGAAATAATTTCTTTTCGTTTAGTACAATGGGAGAATAACTCGTGAAGCTGCTCCCTAAAAAGATAGACTGCAGGAATCTGCCTGAAAAGAAGACACGAGGAAACAACTGGGAAGGCGAAAACCACTATTCCTTCCCTCCTCCCCCCTCCCTCACCCCGCATCACCGAAGTGGGTCTCATTGACGATTGTCCTCACAGAAAACTACGTCGCACCGTGTTGTACTTGACAACTGTTTCAATCCGAATTTCCCTGAAAAAGGAGACGCTCGTATGAGGGTAAGCGAAATACATATCTTGCACTTCGCAGAACCTCTGAAACGAAATTTAATGGAAAAATAACAGCAAGAAATGAAAAATATTGCAGCTGCTGACACTTAATTGAGGTTATATGAAGGGCGACCTCCACCGACCTTGGCAACACTTTTCCAGATTGCAAAAGGATTCAAATTCGCAAACTGGACACATGAGTTACATGAATTTCTGATTGGCGAGAAACGGGATGTTGTACGGCCGTCGATTTAAAAAATCATATTCAAGAAATTATCACAAAAACAAAACAGATTCATGTTTGCTTTAGTTGTGCAAAAGGAAGATCAAGAAAACCTTAGGAGGAGTGATGGGAGGGAGGACCCTTTTCAGATGACGTGAAGATTTGAGCGACTTATCCTTTACAATGGGCTCATAGCATCTTAAATGCATTTTTTCCGGAAAAAATATAGGAAGGCACTAGGTACCAGAATTGGAGATCATCATCGCAATGCATGTGCATACAAGCAGTAGACGAATATTGAAGTGTAGTACTCGGGTTACCAGTATTGCCATCGCCATAATAGCAGCAAACGCAGTGGCGGCGATGGAGCTGGCGAGTTCACAAACGAAAATAACTTTCATAAGCGGTGACTCGAAGTACAGATGGTCCGCTGACTTGCACAACAAATTACGCACGCTCTCGTTCACTTCGGCTGAAAAGCTACTGAAGCACACTTATCTGTTTTTTTTCTATGTTTTAGTCGACAATTACTTAACGAGTTCTTTTCAGAATAAACGTAGATGCTGGGAACTATCTGCGTCAAAAACTGATGGAACTACTCAAAATCACATGAAATCTTCAAAGAAGACTTTTGCAACCAGACCAATATGCGTGTTGTCAGCTATCAGGAGCTCCATAGAATATTTGTAAGTAAAGCGAATTCAGATTTTTTCGGGGAGGGTCGCTCAACAAAATCAGCAAAAGACTTGTTATTCGGCTGTCGATCGCGCAGATTATCAAATCGACGGTTCGCAAAATACTCGCAAATTTTTCATCCAGTTAAAGGACATAGTTCTCCGCTTTGTCAATGAATTATTCCGAAAATGAGAACAGGTTGTGATTCCGTATTGCAGAACATACCCCTCCAAATTCACAACTGTAGCTCCATGGGTTCTCATGTTCAAATTACGGGACGGGCAGACAGCTAGGCACGATCACATGCATAAATGCATGTTATAGCGCTCTTTGCAAAATCTAAGTTTGTAAAAGCGCAGAGAAACATCCTCGGTCATGGCACGAGATGTTGTACAAAACAAAAGAAACGAGCTAGGGCATTTGAGCTTATGGCATCATGTGAACCTCATCAAATTCGTAACCGCAAAGCGCATCGTAGAAACACAACATTTCCCAACCTCTGCGTGCTCGCCTATAGCTTTGTGACCCGCAGCTGCCCATAGAAACAGGAGAACGCAGAGCTCGATGAACTTTCGCACCAATGATTAGAGATGCTATCACTTTTTCATACTTATTCTTGAATCAAGGAATGCTTATAAGCATAGCAAAACCTCGAAAGCTCCGAAGATTTTGCACCCGCTCGGATTACATCCCTCCGTCGACATTCGATTGCAGAAAAATGTCTACAGGATAAAACCTCCTCCATCAATCACATTAACCAAAACTCCAAATTTCTTTATATGATCAACATGAAATCAATGAAACCAATTAATTAGCCACAGGAATGGCTTCGTAAAAGCGCCGTCTTGTCATCATCCGCATGTTCATCCCATCCTGTTATATACTAACAAATCGCTCAACGACGTGACCCTGATGTGCGTGCGTGGTTGCATACGCGAGTTGGCGTGTATGCGTGTGTGTGTGTGCGTGTGCGTGTGCGTGTGCGTATGCGTGTGCGTGTGCGCGTGCGTGTGTGTCCATGTGTGTCTTTCTTTGAGCATGCGTGCGTGTGTCTGGGCGTGAGTGCATGTTTCCGTGAGCATTGAGCACACGTGTTTGTATACCTGTGTTTGTGCGACTGAAATCCTGCTACGTAGTCGGCTCCGGCAAGATTACTGACAAAGATGTTGTTGAAATGCAAAATGAACTACTTGTAGGTTCCATTCAGCTTCTGCTGAGATTCGAAGAGAGATTTCGTTTGCTCTGCTTGCGGTCAAAAATTTTCAACTTTTTTTAAGCCAATTACAAACGTGTGGCGGTTCCGGGATTAAGGATGGAACGTCTTCAGTGATGCAACCCTGAGAGGGGAAAGAACGTTGTCAAGGAGAGAACAAAGACGATGAGCCAAGCCGACGGCTGGAGAAATGTTATTTCGCTATTCTGCTATTTTACTCGAGTCGGTCCCAGGGAATGCGCGGAAAAATGGACCATTGCGAAGAAACATCCACATCAAGCGTATTCGGTCGATCGCTGGGTTTTAAAACTGCTCATGAGCTTGCGATTTTTTAAAGTCCCTCGCATTTCATTCGGTCAACGTGCCGTTCCCATATATGGATTTTGCACATGTAGCGATAGATTAAGCTTTTCTGAGCAGCTGTAGCTGTTGGTAGCTGTTGGATGCAACCGTGTATTTACTTAGTGGTGTTATCTTCCTCTGCAGCAGGATATCCGGACTTTGCGACTTGGCTTTTGTGGCTCCGATGTTCAGTCTGTGGCACACGCAGGCCGGCGCACAACCACTTACCAGCAAGGCTTTCATTAAAATACGCTTTCTAGTCATACAACCGTAAAAGCGCAGTGCATGTCCATAGAACATTTTTTTTTCAGAAATAACTGGGATGTTCGGCAACGTAGCTGTATGTTTTGACAACTTAGGATGCTTGCAGAGGTCGGTTTTCGCGAACTTTTGCCCAGGCACATTTTCATATGGCGAAATCCTCATTGACAGACATCGGCATTCATATGTTTATGCGCATACTCAGCAGTCTGAACTGCTCAGTTTACCATACGACAAGTACGATATTCAACTAGTCGAGTTAAATTGTAAGCTAGTGGACCTCATTAACACATATGCACAGTTGTTATTCAGTATGGATTTAATTCACTGAAATTGGGCGCACAGGTAATTTATTTTCTAGACCCATTAAACCAATATAAGTACGAAGAAGATGCATTATTGTGACTTCCCCATCTACAGCTTTCGATTTAATCTCAACAGATAATCACCTCCGCAAACGAAAGAGAAGTGGATGCAAAAGTACAAATAACGATCTGGAGATGTTCATCTCTAACATGTTCATCTCTTCGCCGCTATTAACTTAACAGCATTTCTCTGCGCTCTCTCCACATTCTGCATTCCATAGTAAGTACTTTACCAACGTTTTCCTCCACTTACTGGAGACAGTGAACTAATTATGACATTCGCCTCGCAATAAAAATCCTGTTTTCCTTCAACAATTTCTCCTCATTTACTGCATTATATCATGTTTGGTTTTTCCTTCTTCAGTCCTCCATTTCCACGTCATTAACGCAAGTTCTTCTAAACATTTTTCCACACGATTTTAACACGTTTCTGCATAATCCTTGTTATTTACTTCCATATGGGCTAAAGAGGTTGCTTTCTGACTATTCCACGTCATCTGCACTGCTTGCTTCGGTGTCTTTTGTTTATTCATCTCAAGGGCGGTACTGAAGTGTGGTTACAAACGTCGACATTACTGCGAAGGGGCATTTTTGTAAAAGTACAGTGTGAGGCAGCCAATAAAACAACATTGCGATAGTAGTTTTTTCCTGCCTGTCGCGACCACCATCGCGAGACGAGGAAGGAGCTGAGTTTTACACGGAAATTTATGCCAAATGCGAAAACAGACAATGTTAGGTGTGACTCAGTTCGTTTCCAGTGACTGCTGTCAGCGTAAAGGGAACGTTGAGTGTGTTCATTTGGGAGAGGAGTGTGAGGATGCAGACACGTCATCTGGAGGCGACTACAGCGGTGGATCGCCTATTGGAGGAGCACAGGTGACGACTATCGGCGGTGGAAACGGGCAACGCGGCTTGGACGGCGACCGATTCTTCTGTGACAATTATATTTTTATGTTGTTTCCTTTTCTGACCTTTAGTAATTCATAATATTGCTGACCTTCTTCCAAAGGAAGAGGTCTTCACACTGCCCACCTTTCCCTGGTAAACTCACTTCTTATTCACTACTACGTTTAAAGGTTTTCCTCTATCTCTGCATGCTTCACATTATTTAACCTGTGTTACTTCTTGTATTTATTTAAGGTTCTGAATATTGTCTCATTGTATTTTTTGAAGATTTTAGGTGCGGCTTCTTTGAGAGTTTATTGGCACAGAGCGACCATTTCTTATCTTTGCACTTATTTAACGAGACCTTCATGTGCCTTCAAGCTTACTGACATATTCTGATTAATGAGAAGGTGATCAAAATAACTTTCTGTTTTATATCAGCGCGACGTTGAACAGTAATTAAAGAAAGCATCAGTGATTGCATCCCAAATGACAGCGACGTCACCACCTGTTTTAAGAACAATAATATTTCATTACATGAGGTCATTCTCCGAAGGACCTCTTGATGAAAGAGCACATGATTACAATAATCATGTACGACCGCTTACTTGTGAAGAAGTGCGAACATCGTGACATAAATCGCCTCCAATCTCAAGACGGCGAGGGATTCTTCTCTAACCAGATTCAAAAGGGGATACCGGTGTGACTAATGGCTTCTCAAACCAAACGGTCAACTAAGAGCTCTCATCTTCATACCGGCAGAGGAAGATGACAAAGGTCGTCATAAAGAGGGCTGTCGTGATGTTCATGCTTTCGTTCATACTACTTAGAGCTACAAGACAGTGTCATATATAGCTACAATGATACTGTTTTTATGTCTTTATATAAAGCATGTAGGCAATACATTGCCTTTGTCTTTTAAAGACAGCATTAACTAAAATAGACCGGTAGATCTCCAACTACTTTCGCGGTATAAAAATTATGAATAAATTGGTAAAATATTGAAAAGTGCTGAGAAGTAACAACTTAGACGGGATGAAAAGTACACTAACAAATATCGTGTCAAATGTTATTAAAATAACAAAAACAATGCAAAAATGGTCACTGATATGTTGCGGTATGTGCCTAAGCACGCTTGCATAGGCATGACTCAGTCAACTTATCAAGACGACACGCTTACATGGCCAACTTAGCATATAGCCAAAGCAGTGCACACATCGCAATCAGAAAACGCGACTTTCGAAATCCTAAGTTTTTGTAGAGTCGTAAATGCGCAAAATTCAACAGGCGAAAGCAAGTTTCGACCTAGGAAGGCTAATACTATTAAAAATGTGGGAAGATATTAATAAGCTGTGAAGTACTGAAACGAAAAAAAGAAAACTTTGAAGCCATGAACAAAATGGTACATTTATTGCAGAAAGGTATGGCTGGAGAGGAAATTAATCCGCCGTTCAAAATAATACTGTGTGAGAATGCAGTGAACGCTAAGAAAAAAAAGTTGGAAATTTCGCAGTGGAATAATTGTGTAGGCGAAATTGAAGAAAGTGGTAAAGTGCTTCTGCATATGACAAAAAGCATTAATAAGATACATACAGTTGATTTAAAAGTGCAAAAGATATCAATTGAATTCCTCGAAACATTTTTCATTACGTGCGCAATTATTTTGGTTTCGCGACATGTTGTGCCCTTTTAGTTGGTCGTGTAATTAAAGAATAGACCATTGTTGTTCAAGCAGGCAAGAACTGTACCAGTAATTAACGAATAGTTAGTCCCGGAAATTCCAAGCCTCAAGAGTTACCTATCAAGACATGTTAGATGAATCGGTAACCGTAAATGCCATCTATTGTTTTAACGCCTACTAATTACCAACATGTGATGACCTTCGGTCAACACGCTATTTCTTTTACTGAGACAATGTCAAACACGACATGGGCACAATCTACGTTGTTGCGCAGTCCGCTGCACTCTGTTCCGAACAGTTCATCGAGCCCATTGCGGAGCTGCATTCATAAGCAGTGTCAAAGTTGAGAATGTATTATCAGAAAGTCAGGCCGCATGCTTCACCAACTGGGTCTCTGAGAAGCTTATTGTTAGGTTCATATATGCACGAACAATTTAATCGGCCAAAATTGGGATAAAGCCGTCTGTCGCTTGTTCATGGAATCGCTTCGTTTCAGGAGTTGCTCACCTAACAGCAAATCATGGTGCAGGAAGCGTGCATTCCAAGCTCTAAAAGACCGCCTGTTTTAGTGTGGTAAGGTGAGGGATATGGCTGTCATTTTGAGTCCATCAGTATGAACAGTTAAAAGATCATGCTAACAAATTTTGATGCCAATGCTCATTTACGCCTCGATTTTAAGGCAAAATACCATCGATGCCTTCCTTCGCGTATGAAAATGCACCAAACTTGTGCAAACGAAATCAAGTTCAGTTGGCTGTAATCTCATTAGCGGTAAATACTTGACGATTAAGAAATATGGATATGCTTCTCAGATCGATGCCTTATTGATGACCAGCTTTCATTACAAATGCCGATTTTGGAAAGTTACTGCCTTAGTCATTGTAATTAGCGGTTATCTAAGACACACGGCAAATTCGCTAAGCTTCCTCATCGAGTGATGTATTCGTCACAATTCCGCTTAATTCCTGTCAAAATCATCGAAAACGAAGGTTTTCACGTGCAAACATTGCGAACCCAATTCTCTACCCGACAAACAAGCTATTAGAGAGAACTTTAGCTAGTTTCACACATTTAGCCGAGCTCGCGATGACCCCAACTGCTTGTGTGCGGCCACAGCAAAACAAGTGAATCAAGTTGAACGGAAATGAATGACCTATTTTGAGAAGTGCATCTAGCAGCCTCAATTTGCTTTCACCAATCAAAAAACAACCGACTCTGACGCAAAAACTATGAACCTGCCATTTGCGAACGGCCAATCCAACACCCATATTTGACTTAATTGTAAATTTATAAATAACTGCAGCAATTATGCCTAGAACTAGAGTTCATGAGAAGGCAGCAGGAACAAAATATTGGGTGCAATAATTGTACAGCTGACAGATAAACATAACGTGCATGAGGCGCACTTTGTGCATGCCAAGCATTACGGCTTTTGAGTTTCGTGAAAATAATTTCAAAATTGTCTTATGCGTTCCTAAACAAGAAAGCTCATATAGCGCACAGCTCTGATGTGATTTACATGTTTGTGGAAGGTGCTTTCACAGCTGTAACAACTAACCTGGTTTTTTGTAATTTATGCAACTTGTCATTTCACGCGGCTTAGAAAAAGCAATCAATATCCTTCGATTGCATAAAGCTATCTAATAATGCATTGATTTCCGCATTCATCCGAGCGGCAGACCCTTTGTGTATCAATATTTTTAGCTGACTGACCATCCGCACCTTCAAAAATGCGCTATAAATTCTGTTCTACGCTGTCGTGCACTTCCAACTCGGTAACCATCATAGCTCGATATATGAAAATTGTTAGGTCGGGATCATTGCCTATACATCAATTTCAAGCCGACCCATGAATATCAGCGGAATTTGCGAGCACAAAAAGCGGCTGCAAGCCGCATGCATTTCCAGTTGAACAGTTTATGTTTTTCAACGGTGAAACTGGAGGAATGTCACCTTGAAACTTGTGCAGGTAGCATGACTAACTGCAGCATGAGTTTCATTAGTTAGGGAGAGTTTTCAGAGTTGGCGGCTCTGATGAGTGGACTCAAAGCCCATCGAATGCCAGACTGATTGTGCAGATTTTAACTTACTTTAGTAACAGCAAACCGGTTGCATGATGCGTCAGGTTGTCTTTTATAGCTAAGGTCTTACAAAATGTGTTGCCATAAGTTTCTGTCAGCGGCTGACACTGTATCAGCAATGGCGACTCGCCTGTCACACTGGTCGCTTTCATAAAATGTTTTCAAACTAATAATAATGGGAGCGCGTTAATTTAAAACCACACTCAGTCATAATTAGTCATGTTATAAGACATTTATTCACGATACACCTAAATTATGCAGTTGCCAACCCGTTTAAATAAGAAATTTCGCGAAATAAATAAGGACATTTATAAGTTTTTGAGGAAATGTTCTGGCTATTTTGATGCATCTGACGACCTAAGAAGCCGAGCTCTATATACGCACAAAAATAACCAGGAGCTGACAATTTTAAAAGCAAAGTGGGTTAGAAAAGTTTTCGGAAGTTGTACTTCAACGCTCGATCAAGCAGTCACGTAGAACATTGGGTAATACACAGCGGTTTGACGCTTCTAAAAAAGGCTTCCTTAATTTAAAAAGAAATGAACTTTATCATACTTTCCATAAACAATATGAAAATTGAATCCACAGGCATGATGCTTACGTTGAACGAGTTAGTAAGTAATCACACAGTTACAGGAGTGTGCGATGTTTCTTTTTTATGCATGGGGGGTAACAGAATCTTGAATGAAAGGAATCGACACCTCGGATGAAATAAACAAAAATTTCACTGTAATTTAATTCCTCATTTAGAACAATGAACTAAAAAAAGATGGTCTGGTGCGAGTGAATGTCTCACAATCTACGACACTGTAATTCGAACAAAACCATGCCGATGCTGCATTTTTAGTTCAGCAGTTTCCACAGACACAATCCATAAGTGTTTGGAAATCAGTTTTTGGCATCTTGAGATTGCAGGAACTGAGAAATTTTCGAAGGCTCCTTAAAAACATGGCGTTCCATCATGGTGCTTATAAATTCTTTTTCTTAGGAATTTTTTAGCTCGCTACACCCTCTCATCATGAAATGTCTCACGTTTAAAAAAACGAAAATTTCACTGCATACGTTTGAGCAATCGGGCGCCCATCAAAGTTAACCATTAAAGTGTTTCAATGACAGCACTTTTATAACTGAGGCAAATTCATATTGCACTGTTTTGTTTCTTTTGTTTCGGGTTGCAAAATTTGATTCGTTCCAATTTATCTCGTTTTAGCCTTCTTTTTTTCCATAGAGATGCGATTAAACTGACCAAAGGAGCTGTTTGTAACGGTGAAAAATATAACTCCAGCAGTGGCTTCCCTATTCTAGAAGCCCAGAAATGTGACGTATAAATAAGAATTTCTTGGTACCTTACATGATACAGTTTGAAGGGGAATGTGGAGCACTAATCGAATATTTCCATTACTAACAGAAATAATAGAGATGGACTTCAATACACAACCAGCAAAACGCTCCCTGTTATATATGATGACTGCAATCTGAATGAGGAACTAGGAGTTACACAAGCGCAAGTGCCAATGGAAATGGATTGTGCTCAATTTTAAATACGTTAAGTGCAATAACAGTTAATGCCACTTAGACCTTCGTGAAACGAACCGCAGTGAACGAAATACAATATGAAATAACTTCTCTAATGCTGCAAACAAAGGAATTTTAAAAAAAAAAAGTCGAGGAAACATTAAAATTATTAGTTGTTTCACGTCAAAAATTGAATGCAGCATCTTATATACATGAACGTGCAAGCTTTGCAATCGACGGAAAGCTGAAAAGATATTGGAATTACACATCAGATCACAGAATACCAAGAACCGTGCTCATACGCAGAATAAATGGACACGACCGTTTGAGAAGAAATATTTTCTCCTGTCATTGTGAAATGAAATGTTTTAAAAAAATTGCCAGGATAAGCTGATATCACTGCAAAAAATAAACATTTTCACAATGACTTTAAACACTTACCTGGAGTGGAACGAGTGAAAATACATTGTAGAGGAGCTATTTAGAAAAATGTGAACAGATTACAACTGTCCTATATTCCATAAAGCAAGCATATCGAAACCCTTCACGCTGCTTTCAAAGAAAATTACGAAATATAAAGGTGAAATTTATTCGCTTCCATTACCACCAGGTTTTACTGCCAAATTTACTCTATTAATGCGCATGCAATTTTAAACGATCAAACAGGAAGACCATTCACAATTAATCTCTACTCACAACCGATCGGCTTTTACATGTGCGTAAGTAATAAACCACATACTACCCCATCTACTACTCTGAAGATATTGGACGTTGACTCAGATATGTACTTGTAACGGAACCAAAAATGATAATCTTTTGTCCGCCAGTGCTGAATCGTCAAATAGCAATACTAGAATAATGCCTTCATTTATTAGAAATTTTTATTCAATTATTGCCTTGTTGAAGAGTTTCCTAATATGGGCCGTCGCATCAAACAAATACTGCATTTCGGTTATATTTTAGTTATTGTCTCGGTTAGGTTAACATTCGAATTATTCGTTTAAACAATTCTCGCTCATAAAAAGTAGTTTTAATATCGTTTAGACGACGGTACAAAGCGTTTCCGTTCAATACATCGGAAATTACAAAAAGATTTAATAAATCTATAAACACGGAAATCGACGCTCATTCCTTCATTGCAATTCACTCCTTGTCTTGCTACTCTTCCTCTATAACCTTGTGTAGGCGGAATCGGCTACCTTGCGATCGGCTTGTTCAAACACATCTTTAAGTGAAAAGACTTTCCGGGATTTTGCAAAATAAAGTTTCGCTGCCTTTTTTCCCAACTCTGTTGACTTCGTTATCAAAATTTTGTGTTCAGTGCTACGTTCATTTAATCAACGATCTAAAACTTTTATGCAGTGTAATTTTCTTCATTCTTTAATTATGTAAACATGTTTTTTTTTTTGAAATAGCTTATTACCTTTCGTTAACTTTGATCTATCGTCGTACCGTAATATGGATGTCGAACAGATATGGATCAGCGTTCCACTTTTAAACTAGCTTTTTAAAACCTCCGTAAGATTTTTCATTTAAACTATCTGCAGTCATCTGCTTCCAGACAAGCTGGTTTCGCCATCTTTGAAGGATCACTAATAAAGCTTATGCTCATTTTTACTGTTTGATTGAAGAATCCCGCGTACTTTCTGAATGCATCAGTAACAGCTAAAGCGCAATCGCGACCACCGCTTTTTTATGCTGCTCCTTTATTATTTTCTGTACTCACTTCAGATCTTAAGGAATACTACAGATCTCTGTTCGCAGGAGTGATTTGATACTGTTACATTTGAACAACCATGGCTTCTCTTGAGGGTAGTGATGGTACTTATGACATTTCCTTTCAGTTATAGCAAGCTTTTTTATTCATTTCATTGCTCCGCACAACCTCCGGTGTTGATCAAAACACGAACGGTTCATTAGCTTTCAGTTATTTTATCTTTATCGCTTCCTTTCCCATTACCTTTTCGCGTAATTCCATGTTATTTATTGCTATATGTCCAGCTTCCTGCAGCATTGGCAGACTTTAGTCCTGTGCCTTATGGGTCATCATTTCCTTCGAGCAATGATATAAATGAATGATTCCTGCTAATGCTAGGGTAATAACTCAACAAAAAAGAAAAAATGCTGAATTGTTCCTTTACTTTGTGGGGCTGCACTGGGAGACTACTGTTTGGAGGGCCAAATGGTTCAATCCGCAATAATGTGCTATGCGTTTTACCTGATTAAAAAAATAGACTATTCGTCTTTTTTCGTCTGCTTCTCATATTCGAATAACTGTGACCCCTTCAGCGTATGAATTCGAAAGCTAATTTCCTCTTGAGTCTAGTTGTCCCTTCCGCTGATATGTTACCCTGATCATATGAAGTTACACAAGTCATTCAAAAAGTTCTAAAAGCTTTGGGTCGAAACGTTTTTGCAAAACGTTCTAAGCTTGCTTTTGCACTTGCATTTTCGCCTTTGTTATCATTTCAAATTTACTAAAAGCTCATTATATCTTATCCTCATTTTTCCCAGTTTTTCTTCCTGAGTCATTAGAAACAAGACCAAACAGATGACTTGGGGAATAGCCTCCTACAGCATTTGGGGGAAAGCCTCCCACAATCATCATTGTTCACATGGTCGTTAGCACAATTGTAACAAATAAATTTAAGATCGGCATAATTTTTCAATAACTAATCAAAATTTGCTCTTATCTCATACCAACCGCTCTGGAACTTTTACAATCAAAAAGCGCTTGCACTTTACCGCCTGCCTTTTGCAAAACAACCGTTCACATTGTTTTGCGTTTCTGAAATGAAGTCAGCATTTAATGCAGTCGTAATTTTTCTGCCATCATTCAACGATACCATCTCATACAATGCACTGTTTTTCTGCTTACCTAAATCGAACGACTTTTCAGGTGGTTTATCTTTCACAAGTTGCAATCATTTATTTACTTAGTCAGGCGAAAGATAAAATTGTCACGAACGGTTTTTTCATGCCCAGATGAACAGTTACGCGTTTCCTTCGAATTATCAAGCATAAAGCCTCGTTTCTTTCTTATACAACTAGAAAAGAGCAACTTTAACGCAGCAGACGCTTTCGTCGGAAGTATGCTCGTCCTTTAAGCATTCATCACAAAACATTCAAAAATTTTCAGTTTGAACGAAAGCATTCAAAGTAATGAGAGCGCTTCTGACTCCAACTGAAACTACAACTGACGAATTTGTTGAAATAACCCTAATAGTTTTTTGTACTTTTGACACTACAGTCTCACATCGAATGCTGTGAACCTGATAATGCAGCTGTCCAGAAAAAATTGGAAAAAATCCGAAACAGTCAATAAATCGCAAACAAACTCCGCATAATAAATCACAAACAGACTGCACAAAGCGGCTTCTGAAAAGTTACCAAACAGTTTCAAACTTTCCACTACAACTAAACAGTACGGAATCAGATAATCGATTGCCAGATAATGTAGTTCTTCTCTAAGTGATGTTTTGCGTTTCAGTGGAATGCTCATGAAGAATTAGGAACGGTGATTCACCCTCAAATTCATTTTCCCCCGAGACTTCTAGTGGTTCTTTAAGCATTGCCCTGGAAGCGATCGCTAAAAATAACATGAATTATCATCAAAGAATAAATCTGCACAACGCCAACATTCGAAAAATGCCTATTTCGTTGAAGGAGCCATTAACATAGGTGTTTCGACTGTCCTTCTCTGCTTCACAAAGCATTTGCAAAATTAATGGAACAAGTATGAAGAAGGAAATGAAAATATTACCGACTTTGGGTTACAGAGACAAATAAAAATGAGATACTGAAATAACGACAGCCGTTTCTAAATTTTCGGCATGCAAAACGCTGAAAACAACCAAAGAAATCTTGATCATATTTAGGTTCATTCTTTGTCACTACTTCAAACAACTGCCAGCAGTCTAGAAAATCTCTACGCATGCGCCGCGTTTGCAAGTGATGTGGATGCTCGACGATTCATCCACATATGAAAGCTAGCAACATAAATGCTAGTATAAATGCGCAAAGGAACAAATAATAAACATAGTCAGTTGGTGATATGTGATGGTAGAAGCCATAAAATGGGGAAGGCATGCGCTAAACAAGGGCAACATAAAACCTGTGAAAATGATGCAATTCATACGAGAAAGGGAACTGAAGTAAAGTATAGCGATAAGAAGTACGGAAAGGTAAATTGAAATGAAACGCAAAGCAAACTAAAATGGTGGAAAATGGAATAAGAGGATTTACTTGAACCGCATAAGCTTCAGTGATCATTTCTATCAGGACTATTTACCGTTTTCGCACATAACAAAAGTCTCATACGATTTCGCTTAGCGTTTAGGCACTAGATCGCCGATGCTATGTTTAACACAAAAATTTGCTGACAATTCCTACGCATATCTTCCTTTCCAAACAGAGTTCAAGTGCTTGCCCCATCTACTGGTGGAATGATCTTTCCACTTGCAACAAAAGCAGCCCTCGCACAGCGCCTTCTCACTATTAATAATACAGATTGCAAGGAACACGTTAACAGAAAAAAAGGAACTAATAAACAACGAGGGTGAAGAAACATTTTCATTAATAATACGCTTCGTTTCTTCAATGATTGCAAACAACCATGCGGAAGGTGGAATAAATGCCATTTTTAGGCCGTCGAAAATGATAATGCTTCTAAACTGACGGAGTGGAAACTAAATGCAGGCATAATTCCATTACATGCGATTGCTGGGATATAAGTTATCGAAATATCTAAGTCGGCAGGAGTTAACTAGATGGAAACGTGACGGATAAACCCATCATGCCTGCCGCATCCATGCCATCTCAGCCGTTTGGAAAAGGAGGTAAAAGCAGCCCTTGCGAATTCTTTGCGATAACACAGATAATTTTTTTGAATATGGTACGCCTGACCTTGGCGTTGAACTAACTGCTTCAGATAAGCGGAAGTTCCTGATAAAGTTGCAAAAGTTGTTTCAGATAACGAATGAATTAATCCCGGCTGCTCCGAAAAGTGTTTTGCTAAGAATAATTTTCGAAACGAAACACTCTCACATAAATTATGAATCGCTATGTAAATAACAGAAAATCCTGGAAAAGTTGGTGCTAAAACAATTAGCGTTGAATATATTTTTCCAAAATGATCACGTTTGTCTTCAAAGAAGAGTAACGAAAAGGACTGTGATTATATCATTAACGCCATTAAGCGAGAGCAGGACGTACTGAAAAACGAGGCGAGCATTTAAATATGGCAGATATTAGTTCACCGATACCACATGACACATTTGGTTATGTGATAGCGCTCGGTGAAAAGAACTCAAAATGCGATTTAACTATTGAGAGAATATACCATTGATGTTAGTCACCGAGAGAGTTCGAAGCTTTTGCTGAGGCGCGCACTTTACACTACTCAGTCTTTAGCAGAAGCATAACATCCAGATTGCCTTTCGCAGCGACGGATTGAAAAGTAGGCGAATTATTTTGCATCCGTCTCAGATGCAGTCGATTCCTTCATAACGACGGAGAACCTCCTTAAGAGAATTGGTAACTGATTCATATGCGAGGAAAGTAAACAGTGAGAATTAGAAAACGCTACAGATTTGGAAAATTTTTCTAATTTACTGATAAATTTGCTGTCCGCATGATTAGTGATCAAGGTGCTGTATGATGCGAGACAATGTGAAGTTCTTTGTACTTTTTGATGGTCAGTTTCAGTGATTATTAGCATGATAGCAATTGGTGATGAAATACAGTTTCTATAACGGTTTATGCCGAAGCTGAATTTGCCCTCTATCGGCTATATCCCACTCGCATAGATCCTCGAAACAACTTAACTCTTAGACAGCTGTTCTGCTAGTTGGTCACATTTTGCTATTGGTAAACCTTCCTAAGATTGTATAAAAACCTAAAATAGAAAGGAAGCTCTTCTGCGGAGTGGCAAAGCGGCGATGGGCATCTCCGCTTTTCTCTCAATATCATCATTTTCCCCGAAACCATTCTTTTTTGAAATAGTGATCAAAGTTTTCTTCAAATTCTAACTGATCAAGCAGCGAACTCCTCCTAAAAAGATGAATAATCACAGTGGACAAAATGAGGATCTATCAACTCGCCGGAGTTAGATATTGCCTGCTACTGATTTTATCTGCGCCGGCCGGTGAAAGCGCTGTGCATGATCGCTTAGTCGTCAGGCGGTGCGATTCCTTCCTTGCGACTCACGATCAAATCAGCGAAACGCATTGAACGCGACGAAAGTCAGTACACTGCAGTTGCATCAGGAGGGCGGGTGGGAGGGGTAAGGGGGTATCCGAATTAAGATAAAAATGGAGGCTCGATAGGCTTGGAAAAAGAATTCTTTTTTTAATGGTCGCTCGAAGAGTTCATGAAAAAACCTCTTTATACGCTTCTTATCAAATATTTCGCATTTAGAAATCTTAAAGCGTTTTAATACTCGCCCGCTCTTAAAATGTGCTTCGCTTATAACACCCAACTGCAAACTGGAATGGAATTTTAAATGACAAGATAGTTCAACAGCGACACAAGTGATGTCAAGCGCCAGATGGCTGCCGAGAGGTGTGCATTGGTGATTCACCCTTAACCGAATTTATAAATTGTTGGTGAATGTTCGCAGCTCATATTAAGCTTATTCAGTGACCCGCACAACTCTTATTTTACCGAACATTGGCTTCCCCGCGACTCGACCGGCGAAATTGCGACACGATCAGTTGAAAAAGCATGCGAATTTCTCAGCGGCTTTAAGCCCTAAACATTCTACAGGGGTTGAGGAATCCGCTTGAAATCGGGTATAGGATGTGGTGCCACAGCGTAGATTATAACTTCAGGTATTGCCATTCTAGCTTCAGTTAATCGGAAATTGAGAATTCCGGAAGGATTAAAACAGAGAGAGAGAAAGAGAGGGTGAGAGAGATAAACGAATATAGAGCATGTCTCCACTGTCCGTTGGGGAAATGCAAAATTGCGAAGCGCATAAACAGCCGCAAATTGAAATCGCCGTGCGTTAGTTAGGTCGTTTTGATCGCTAGCGATGCCACTGTGCATGAAATTAGTGACGCCTTTGTTTTTGAAGCTTGCATGTAGTTGTTGTTTTTAAAGCTGAAATAGAAATAAACGAATAAAGGTCGGTCCGGTTGGACGGCGCTATGTTAATTCATTAGGGAGGAAGGGCGACCTCGTTTATCCGCAGTGCCATCATGACGGTTCTTTGAGGCTGTGGCAAAGATGCGATATGGCTTGTTGACAACAATAGTGTTTTAATGAAACTCGCACACACATTTTTTTTTCGTTTCTACGAGCTCTGATGTCTGACATTGTTGTTGCCCTTGATTATGGTCAATTTTGTTGCTTTTATATCTCGATACGGCCTTCGCTTTTATATTTCGATACGGTCTCTCTTTAATCGTATCGCATGTTCTTTCATCATGTCATGTTTTTATTGGCTAACTGCATCCCAGGCACTAATATTTTTTCTCTCGTTTATTGTTGTCGTGCATGTGAGTGCTTTCTTTTAATTATTCGTGCGCGTTTTCGTTCAATCATTACACGTAAACAGTCCTGTCCTCCCTTTTTTTTTCGAAGATCAAGTAATCGAATCAAGAAATGTCTCACAAAAGTGAGGAAATTAGGAAGGGACACAGTTGAAAAGTGCATCAACCGGCATCTACAGGGCAGTGTGAGGAGAACAAAATGCATGAAAAAAAGCGGGAGAGCGACGGGGTCAGGAGGGGGAGGAAGGCAGGGCTCGTGCTAATAGGAGAGCGCACTAGGTGAAGATGCAACTTGCGTAAGATCTGGATTTACACACTGAGTGAAAGCGTTGGCTGCACACATTTTATATTTGTGAAAAATACAGACCTACGGAGGATGAAGAAAGAAAATCTGTTTTTTAGAGGAAATTTGATGAACGCTTTAAGCGCCTAATTTGCCCTCCTCACACCTAGCAAGAAAACGACTTCCTCGTTTTCGAGCAAAGCAAAAACAATCGTCGTAACGATTGACGCACCTTTGCTTACTTACTCTGCGGCAATTTAACCTGAGACCGTTAACGCTTCGACAACGCAATGAGATCGCTGCCATTGTTTTAAAAGGTAATAACAAAAATTTTCCTTAATTTAAAGCGGTTTTCACTAATTTATGACCGTTTTTCATCATTCACTTTAACATCTTACGCTTTTATGAAGAAAGTGGTCGCAGCTTTCAGAAGTGAGGTGTTTTCATTTTCGTTTAACAACTATTAAATACTAGCCATCGGCTCGTCGCCCCTACTGCTTTGTAAAACTTCCAGCACGGCCTCATTGATGTAGGCTATTTCTCTCACTGCATCGCGCTCACAGACTCTGTAGGCCAGATGTGTGACACCGTAAGGGGTCAATAGCAATGTTAGTAATAGTCCTGCT
This sequence comes from Toxocara canis, assembly GCA_000803305.1. NCBI lineage: Eukaryota > Metazoa > Nematoda > Chromadorea > Rhabditida > Toxocaridae > Toxocara > Toxocara canis. The sequence continues at coordinate 31,209 of JPKZ01000490.1, forward strand.
AAACATTGGTGTGGATGTAGTGTTTTTCACTGATAGCCGTGCTAAAACTGACAACAATTTTTGCTACCTGGAGCCCACTCCGTTCCATCTCACATTCGCAACGTTACAGTCTAAAAGGTATTGCTTCCGTCGCTTCGAGGCTCCATTTGAAAATGGGATGGGCATCAGGCCTTCTCAACTTCATTCTACGAGTGGATGGTGCAAAACATTGTTCTCTTCACATGACTGCTTTCACTACCACAATTACATAGAGTGAGGGAATAAAATGATCCTTGCAGAATTTTAGAAAATCAACCTATTATGTCTAAAAACTTTCCAAACCTATGAGCAAACGTTAGCTGCTTGGGCGATTAGATCTGGATTTTATTCCGGAGCAAGCGTCTTTGACCATTCGGAACACCCACAGAGGTCAAAAGGAATGAAAACGCAAAATCGAAGATAATGACCGGGACAGATTTTTATGGAACACAACGGAGTGAAATGGTGGATGATGCAAACTAATGGTGGATTAACGACCAGCCACCACATACTTCTTTTTCGAAAATCTCCCCCAGACGTGATTCATCGCATGCTAAGATTTAAAAAGCTGCACTTTAAGAGGAAAGACCGCTAGGCGGTGGTCTGGCACTCGAGAAATAGTAACGACAAATGATTCAAATTTAGATAGTCATCTGCTCTTTTCAGAATAAATTGCGACAAAATAGTACAGCGCAAAATGGTGAAAAGCAGCCAATAAATTTATCAGTAAAAACGGTCATCAGCTGGGATGGCATTTGAAAAAATTGTTCGGCAGCAACTAGAAGAAGTTGGCTACTGAAAGATAAGGATGGTCAGCGCGTGACTCGCTGAATGGTTCATGATCGATCGTCATGGTTAACGTACAACTGTTATACGTAAACCAACCATTTAATGATAATGAACCGTGTGTGAAGGTGTGAACTTAGGGTGCTGATTTCGAGATATATGACGTCGCAATTTCTAGAAATTTTTTTCATCCTTCTTGTTCTAAAATACATAACACCCACAGACACCCACATAGGCACTCACACTCACGCAACACAACACCAACATAGACAAGATGGTACTCACGTCAGCACAGACACACCCGTTAACACAAGAAGATATACACATCCAGCAACAATACTGTATGCTCTCGACATTGTTGCGCACTCTCGACGTTGTCAACCCTGCGAAGGCCGGACCGTTGATAGCCAAATAACGATGCTCAGCCGGTTAGCATCAGAAATTCTGTACTTGCACTTCGTACTGCGTTAATTTAAATGCCATTAACACACTGCATCCTACGAGTTCGCTCCAATGTGGCATGTATCGCCACAGTATTTGCTCATACCCTTTAGCTTACAACTGGTGAACCCTCTCCTAAATCAGCTCTACACATTTCCAAATATGCATCTTTTAAAACGTTAAAGCATATTTTATTAGAAATTCTCTGCACAATAATCAATGGACTTCACAACGCAGAAGAGATGAAAAAGTCAAGAAACATGGCGCAGGATTTGCACAGTATCGTCTTCTGCGACTAGCACTTAAACTACTTAATTCTTTCGCTGAACGTTTAAACTAAACGAAGAAGTCTTATATTCGCCGAAGAATTTTTTCCTCGGACGTCGTCAGAGATCTTCTGTTAACGCACACTCTTAGGTATTCGTTCTCAATATAGTCTACCGGCAGCCGCTAGCAGCTTCTAGCTGCAGCGAGCGGTTGCAAAGTATAGCATCAGCACCGCACTTTGGAGCATTTAAAGCGACTACAGCGATTTCCTCGTGATGATGTCAGTGTTAATTAAGCGCAGCATAGCAACGGTCGAACGGAGCTGGCGGAGCGATCGCTGATAGCCACTAATGGCCAACACATCTGGGAACTTTTCCCCTTGACGGTATACTCGTCTGAATCATAAAATTTACAGTCCGCTTCGTTCATGCTGGCAGAAAATTTTTGGACTCGTTTTGCTTTCGAAGTTCAGTTTTTCTCTGGTCGCCTTTTCCCCCTTGGTCTGCTTCTAAACAAAAAAACAAATTTTCCAATTGTGTGCCGACTTGAAAATTTTGTTTTCAGTGAGCTTTCAACACTTCTGAAATAGCATCTCTTTGTTGCACAAATTCAGTAGGGACAGCTCAGAAAGAACTATGACCGGCGTTCATTATTTGAGGAAAAATGTTGAGCAAAAACTCTCATAAATTATTTGTGCTTTTGACCAAGAGTGAATTCACCTGCGCCGTCCCGGCCTAACCAAGTGTTAGACAAGGCACCCCAATCCCCTCAAGTCTGCAGGACAATCTATAACAGTGCATAGCGGAGCAAAAGCAGATAAAAGCCAGGAAAGAACGGAAAATCTACTGTGAGCGGCCACAGACTGGATGACTGAATGGGAAAAAATTCTTTGAAAAAGCATGGAAGTGGGGGATTTGTAAGACAGGCGCACTGTAATGTAAGCACGACGAGATATTACTATCTTCGAAAAAACATTTTGTAGCTTGTAAATGTAAAAGTGAATATGATAAAGCAGTAATGAGAAGGATGGTAGTAGGCGATGAAAAATCACCAAAGAAGATGAGAAAAGAGGCGAGGATTTCCAGAGAAATAAGTACGTTCAGGAAAAGAAGATTTGAAAAATATATGTGTCCCAACATTTGTAGTTTCAATAAATTAATAGGCATTAGATATGGGTGAAGAATGCGAATGCAATCGAAAACGGTGTATCTCACATAGTAGTGATGGCAAAGATTTATTTCTAGCTCAGAAAAGGAAACTCAAAAGCGGATCTGTCGACAGAAAAAAAAAACGAGGCAGCGAAATCATCGGTTTGCAGGGAAGAATGAAAGCAGGAATTTTGTGGGAAAAATTGAAATTCTAGGGACGAAGTGATGAAAGGTTTAATCTGAGAGAAAAGAAGTGTCGAAAATCTAGAGATGAAGGATAACTTTTAAGGAGTGGAACGAGAAGAAATTTCCTGCTCGAAGGATCGGCTTAAGGGCAAAACTCCATTAAAAATATAAGGCATATTTCAATTGAAGTTGTCTGCAGCAAGGCTGGCTGCATCCTTCGCACCCCTCCGCGAGGAGGCCGCTACGTCGTTCCTTCCCCTTTACCTGCTTTTTGCCTGGAGTTTTTGGAAATCACTGAAGACCGAGTCTGACGGCTCACTTTACAAGCCCGAGAAAATGGGATCCCATCTTGGGCCTATCCAGCAGTTCAACGGTCTAACGCCATACAAATTCAGGTAGTTGGGGATTTTGATTAAATTACAAACGGAATTTTTTTACCAGTTGCCAGTCCCAATCGAAAGGCGTTTCCAGCTACGTATTTGTATTTAAGTGGTTGAGTTGCTCATATAACTTTAACATACGAAACAAATGAAAGTGGAAAAGAGTGGATAGAGTTCGGCACAGCGAAAGAACTCCGACTATGGAAATTTATATCGAACTTCTACATATCTCGCACACATCTTCACAGTCAACCAGTCCGATCACGTTCTACAATCAATATCCCACTCGACCTGGTGAAAAAGAAAAGTAACCATCACTCCATTAAGCAAGGAAAAATCCACGTTTACCGCAGGAATAGTGATCTCGCACGCCACTTCGCCTCCCAGCTCGTGAAACAAGCACTCGACCGGTTTAAAAGAAAGCACAGATGTCGCACCACTGTTAACATTAAAGGTCTATACTGCACTCCCGGGTTGCTGAGTTGAGCTGCAACTGGGCATATATGTTGATCCTGTGGTGCAGATTATTCCAATCTATATTTACTGGCTCCAGCTTCAATGGTTTCGTATTTGAAAATATCGGAAAGGTAATCAGATAGCGGATGCGAAATATATGCAGGAACACATAAAACCACAGTAATCCGCTCTGAAAATGCAGTCTCGTCAAGGGGCATTGAAGGCGCTAAAACGTCCTATGGATATCGTGAAGCATATGTTTCAGCTCTAGGACCTCGAAGCGCAACGAAAAGAAATTTGGCGGGTACAGAAATGATCCTACAGAGACATGCAAACAGCATACATTTTTTGTCGACTTTTCGGTAAGCAAAGGTATGTAGAAGATATATCCTCAATACGGATTGTCCTGAAATCGAATTCTCCGAATTTAATATACGCATAGCATTTACAAAGGTGCGCATAACAAAAACAAATCGGCATATCAATTTGTACAAAAGAATCGCAAAATTCTTGGAAAAGTTTACGCCAACAACGGAACAGTTCTAACAGATCGGACAAATGGCAGAATTGCAGGATGCACCAAAGGCAAATGTTTCGGCACCCTAGACGATGAAACATTCAGTGAGAGTTCAGCCCTTTCAAGTTGTCTATGGATCATTTACGTACAGAGATGATGACTCCATTAAACACGATCGGAACAAAGGCATATTGTGCTAACTTCATGGCAAACTTTCGCGTTTGCTCAGAGCGCATAAGAACAAGTCAAGGTGTGCAAGTGATCTGTTGGAGCTTCTACGACGAGCTCTGGTATATTAAATACAGGGTCAACTGATGTTTATCTGCAAGTGAAGAAAGAGAAAAGCTTAGCAAAAAGCTTCGCAAATACTCTCGTTAGTTTCGAGAGAACAACAATGTCCAACATACTAAGGTTGCGCTCAAATGGATTCAATTGGATCAAATGGATCCATACTTCCCTCATTACTGAAGGTGCTTCCATCAGCAAAAAGGAAGGAAAGAATAAAAAATGTGTAAAGAGGATCGTGGTATCCTCACTGCTCACCGAAACCTTCATAATCACACAAGCTACACGAGAAAAACTGACAGCTGCGGCTAGGGCGATGTTAACTGATTTGAAGTTATTAAAATGGGCATGAAATTATGCTTGCTTTTCTCTTAGGCTTGCGCATATTACGCTGAAAGGCATTGGTGTCTTACGGTTGCGGGCACGAAATGGTCGAGAAGAAAGCACCGTGAGTTCTTAACTAGCCATCCAGACATGAAATTGTCTGCTTTGGGGTCAATCGCTTTGCGGTGCGCTTTCTCGTTTTTTCCTTTTCTTTGCTGACGAGCCATACCTAGAAGTAATCACTGCGGATAAAAGCAACACTATGATGGTTGTTCGCATTGAAAATTTTCATTGCCAACGGAAATGCAGAATCTGCCAGGTTAGGTTAGCATGTGGGAAACTGTTCTTTAATAAAATCAGCATCGATGGGTACCGTTCATACCTCTGTTCCCTACAACTGGCACTCGGAAGTACTGATTTAGCAGTCAGATTCACTTGACGCGCGAATGACTCACCCGACTAAGCCACCACCTCTGCACTACTCATTCTGTATATTCTACCAGGAACCATTTGCTGAGCTAGTAGCGTGAGAAGAGCAGGTCATAACGTGCAGCCTTCGCCCAGTACGTGAGATCAGAGGCCGACTGCACGCTACCCTATCATGCGTTCTTCAACCTTCTCCTTGTTAGATGTTCAAAGTGATATTCGTCACTCCGATAACGATAGCCCTAAACTATCATTCAAAAGTAAAATCACTGATGACTGCTGAATACTTGAAGACTGCATATTCAGGCGTAAAGAGGTATTTATTCGTTTTCAAATAGACTGGGTATAAAGTCTACATAACAACTGCGCGGCGGCCTTTACAAGTTCAGCTGGAAACCATGCTATGGACCGACAGGGTTAATACAAATTAAACATCAAAAGGATTACATTTCTGGGCCTGGTTCGCGTACCAGACACATCACTAAACTTGCTACATGGGACGATAAAGCGAATAAACGACTGTGCTAGTTGTTATAAGTTGTCCGAGCTCATCAAATAACTGAACGCTCAACTATGTGTTTTATGACTCTGGTTATAAAGAAACCTTAGCTAAAGATGTCGCATTTACGAAACGGTTGATTTAGGCACATAAGGAAAAAACAGGAATAAATAACCCACGTAAATTAACCGTGAAAATTAATAATTTCTAAACCGCTGTCTGAAAGAGGTTCAATTCGTTATATCCCTGCCAACGCCCTCATCAGTAGCAACTTTCACCGAATGACCAAGTGAAAATCTAAAACACTAGCGGCCTGAAACAACGACCACAAAAATGAGCCGACAGATATATATATATATATATATATATATATATATCAAGCCTTACGGATCAACACTGTTTCGCCTAGAAGATTAAAGAAAAGAATTGTTATTCTAATTAAGCCTTTCCATTCTTCTTGGGAGCATAATTTCGCTCGCCGTACAGTAAAACAGTTCGTTCCATGCTTGCTGGCCCACCAAGTGAAAAACGCAAACCGATCTGCATAAAAGCCAAAGTTGTCGGCTTGATTCACCATTACGTATTAAGACGGACGGAAAGACGCAATTATCAGTACTAGTGAGGGAGAGCTCAAATCTTCCAAATTTCGCCCCAACACCGATTATTCAGCGGTGTGGCATAGGAATTACACGCAAAATGATTGAGGCTAAATTTAGCGACGATTTGAGCACGAGTTTTTTGTAACAAAACTAAGACCTGAGAATATGTCGGAACTGCTCTGTTATAAATTGTTCTCAACTCGGCCTTAGTTCGGTTTCCTTCGAATCTACTGTCTACATAACTTTTTTCAGCCTTGTCAACATCATCGATGCCCCACCTACTGGGCATTATGATCTTTGTGTGCAATAGCGTCCGCGTTCGGATGTCGCTTAAACCAAAAATCTTGTCTATTTTCAGTGGGCGTGAATGAAACCTTAGCGTTAACAGGGTTACCGATAAAGTGGGAAGAAAACATCACAGTCTTTCTTTTCTGATTCTGCATAAAAATGCCTCCTCGGAAACCACACCTATTCTGGTGGTTTCGCCGCTGTTAAAAGCAAAGAGCAATGCATCTATATAGAAGAGTGGAAATGCGGATGGATCAACTCATCTCGAAAGCATTTTTGAATTGGAGGTGAACGAATATGATACACTACATATAAAGTGCCTCCCTTTCATGAAATCGACGACAATAAAGTGGGTGAAAATGGGATTTGACAGCGAGGAGACATTGCTTAATTGGCTCTTTGTAATCTTCACCGACCGTAATAGCAAACAAAAGGCAATGCATGCATATTAAAGGATCATTTATGTGCGCCGCTCTTCTGTGGCTTTAGTGCGTAGCAAAAATTGGTGTTCGAAACGCAATCAACGGTATGCCCGCAAAGAATAAGCTTACATCACCTATCACATCTGCCGGCAACTTTTCTTAACTGCTAGCCGGATGTCAAATCTTGGGCCGGGTCGCGAGCTGGATGAAATGTAAAGGTATCTGACGGAAAACTGCATATTTCTAGATGCTCGCTCAGTCACAAAATTCCTATGTATTTTATGCAGCTTTCGCATCGTTGCAATGGAATTTCCAACCCTTTTTTTTCTCTCGTCATCGCTGTTTTCGCCCCACAGCTTTTGGGAGCCACCAGCTCTGCCTAACAATTTGTACAAGTTTTGATAACCGTGAACAAAAAAAATGCTCTCGCTTCGCAAAAGTTTCGGACTTCAATCGCGAATGGGAGGAAACCTGAAAATCACACAACTGGTGGACCTTAAAAGAAAAAAAGATGGTCTGTCGGAAAGTACTGCGTTCTCTTTCACGAAAATCGAGGAAATTCGCACACGGAAGAATAATTTCTTTCGTTCTCGCAATACGCGCTCAGGAACATCGTCGCTACATAAGTTTAACTTATAACATAACTTTCGCCACAAAGGATGTACCGGAAAGTCCTTGAGGCAATCCGAACCGCAAAAAAAGTAAAAGCGAAACGAATCAAAAAACTGCATTCACGCGAACAAAGAAAACCGGAAAAGAAAATAAATAAAATGACAGCAAGTAAAGCAAGATGCAATTTCTCTGTTCAACTGAGGGAAACATGACGAAAAACTTGAGGTCAAGAAGTGCAAAGAACGTTCAAAATCAGTGAAATGAAGCGAGACGAATTTTTCTCAATCATGATGAGCAACTCGAGCTGGAGTGCTACAGGTAAAGATGAATGAAACTGACCAGAGATATCGAAAAGGCGACTCGAGAATTTTAAAGTTACATAAGTATACCGAGCGAGTAGAAAATTGTTCGAAATGAGAAAGCGAGTTTGAAACATCTTTTTACTGCTTGAACTGATGACATGAAAATTTTTGAGTCAAAGCGAAAAAAGGTAGACAGAAAAAACCGAGGAAGCTGGGAATCTAAGTTCTTTTTTAAACATCTTATCTGTTTTACTCGCAACTACACAATTTCTTTACAAATGCCAGGCAAAATGCCCGCAGGCTGCATGGAAAGCAGTCCGCAGACTGGATTCCCAACGATTTTGCCAAGTAGCTACTGGCCGTAAGCAACGGTTTGCTGGCCGAGTTCAGCCTCAGAACCAGGAGTTGCCGACAGTACCGCTCATACGCTTAGGAGAGAAACGCTGTTGTTTGCTGACATACGTACGAGGCTCTTTTCGAAAGCGACCACTTCTGAGAAATCTGATTTTTTTCGCTTCTGTTTTTTTTTTAAATGGGAGAACCTACTCACTACCTTCGGGATATCTGACCTCTTAAGCTACTGACGGACATCTGAACCGACATTTGAAAACGTTTAGGACATTAGAAGAGATCCTGTGGTTCACTTTGTAAGGCTTCTGCACAGAAACCTAAACGCAAAGAAGAAGAAAACAGGGTCCATGAAACCGTATAACCATTAGGACTGACATTCCGAAATATAATCACGACACACAAGTAGAACGATCCCTTCAGGTGAGCATGCGAATGAATAGCAGAACTTCCTCGTCCGTTTTTGTCAGTTTAGTCACCTCTATTGAGGAAACAGTCGTTTAAACTAAAGCCTCCTTTCCTAACATGAAAATACTTTCCAGCTTAGTGAAGGAACTCTTAGATTCGAGCACTGAACCACATTCGTTTCAACTTACGCAAGCGCACTATTATACTGGTTACACGCTTATTATCGCAATCTGTGGCGCACGACGAACTTCTCAGATTTTACTCTTAACGAATGCCATGAGGTGCATTTGTACTGATCAAAAATACCTTCGTTCCGAGCGAGAAAGCAGATGCATGCAACAGAATCAATTCGATTCGATTCGATTCGATTCGATTCGATTCGATTCGATTCGATTCGATTCGATTCGATTCGATTCGATTCGATTCGATTCGATTCGATTCGATTCGATTCGATTCGATTCGATTCGATTCGATTCGATTCGATTCGATTCGATTCGATTCGATTCGATTCGATTCGATTCGATTCGATTCGATTCGATTCGATTCGATTCGATTCGATTCGATTCGATTCGATTCGATTCGATTCGATTCGATTCGATTCGATTCGATTCGATTCGATTCGATTCGATTCGATTCGATTCGATTCGATTCGATTCGATTCGATTCGATTCGATTCGATTCGATTCGATTCGATTCGATTCGATTCGATTCGATTCGATTCGATTCGATTCGATTCGATTCGATTCGATTCGATTCGATTCGATTCGATTCGATTCGATTCGATTCGATTCGATTCGATTCGATTCGATTCGATTCGATTCGATTCGATTCGATTCGATTCGATTCGATTCGATTCGATTCGATTCGATTCGATTCGATTCGATTCGATTCGATTCGATTCGATTCGATTCGATTCGATTCGATTCGATTCGATTCGATTCGATTCGATTCGATTCGATTCGATTCGATTCGATTCGATCCTAATCTTTTATTTGGTCGATAGGCGACGACTGCCTTTACGACAACACGAAGACAGTAGAAACAAAATGCAAGTGGGACTGATCACTTCACGATATGCACTTCGTTTGCTAAAAACATCGTTCACTCAAGTGCAGATTTTATTCTCTATACAACACCTCTACAGCACAACGCATCACTACTCAACTCAAAGACAACAGTTTGTTAATGAAAGCAGTCACTTGGTATCTCATCGTCTTTAGCTCGTTATCTGTTCGGACAGTTTCACAGATGTACATTTCGCGCCCATTTTTGTCAGCACGTTGTTGACGCTCCATTATTTCAGCTCATTTCAGCACATCGCTTCTCCAAAACTTCCCAATGCGTACATCGCAATTTGCCCACATGCTCCAACATACTCATCCAGGTGTTCCATACACTGTGCCCGCGACTCAGGCAATAATATTTTCCTACGAGCTTCACGTTGCCTGAATTTCTCATAACCTGTTGATACAAACAGCCATGCCGCATGTATTCAGGACAGATCATTTACGCCTAAATCTGAACAATGCCAGACCAAATTGCTCACTTTTTTTTTGGGGTTTCGTTTAAAAGTCGGATTACCCATATAATGAAGCAAACGAAGGCTCGACTTGACTTTCCCAAAAAAGGTACTGCAAAAACACGACGTGACGTGACAGACAGTAAAGAATGCAGGTGTAAATGCGTCTCCGCAGCTCGGTCTATCGCAGTGCTGGCTTGCAAGAACAGAGACCTAATATTACAGCAGCAAAACACTACTGTTAAGAACTGAATGTCCGGTTGGACAAAAGCTCGAGTAAAGAACTACTCTCACTTCCCAACCCTCCACACCATCCTCTCATCAGATATGATAATGTAATAATACTCTCGGAAGACCCAAGTCCTCAAAATTCTCCAAACCCATAAAGCGGTTAGACAAGAGCGCTTCCATCATCGCATAACGAACAAATGGAGAAATTATTCAATCGAGTTAATGTGAAGCAAACATGCGCAACCCTTCACCATCCATCCTCACACCTCCCCGTGTACTGCTCGCAGCATACAAAGTAAGAACAGCTTTGGGTGGTAACAACGGATGGTGCGTCACAAGGATTTCGTAACAAGACTACACAACGGAATAATTCCTCGCGGGAATGACAGCAATATTACAGCTTCAAATATTCATAAGCCATTTTGGAGCCTGTTTCTCGGAGCAATCGCCACGACGAATTAAATACGTTTCAATTTATTTAGAAACGGTTTATGAGACCATATATGCGAACGCCGTTTGAGAAGCAACGAAAATCATCGCGAATATGGGGTCATGGCGTGCCAATAAGTAAGGAATGGAACGCGTTGTTCGAGCAATCGCAGCCTCACTTGAGGAACTCCATAGGTGCAAAAGCGCAGATCGTTCACTGCATTGTCATTCCGGCATATTGGAGGCACTCGATCAGCCCCTTACGGGAATTCCCCGAAGAGCAAGCGGATTAATTCGCTTTTATTCAAAAGGCCTATGGCGCTATTCGCAGTGTACGGATTCTTGGAACAATAATTCCAAATCAGAGGATGCAGCAAGTGCAACTAGGTTTTGTCCAAATTTGACATCGGCAAAAAAACAAATAATAGTGGATCGATTCTAAGATAAATGATAAATGAAAAAGGCGGTTGCGTTCGGACATATGATTTGCTGGATGAAGATTAAAAGAAACCAAGCACTGTAACATACCGATTCTGTAATCCCCTTTCTAGAAAATAGCACGCCAGATCCTTGCAGAAAACAAAGTTAGTCGTACTCGCCAAATTTGTTTAAGACAATCTCAAAAGGTCCGCTACAAGTTCACTTTCTTATGCACCAGCCGCGGTGAAAAATCGCTGCAACAGAACAACTTCACGTCAGCTTTTCGTCAGGGATGGGCCCAAGCATAGAGCCAGTTTGTAATCAAAAGGAAAACGCTACACTTCCTGAGGGCAGTAACAAAAACTTCAACTGATGTTAACATTTAAAAAATAAAGCCAAATTTTTCAATTTCTCGTCGAACACTGCTAAATAAACGCAATAACTACTTTAGAGCGGCTTTTTGGAAAGCCATCCCGATAGCTTTTCTTCAAACAGAATCAAGAATCGCTCAAAAGATAAAAGTAGACCTAAATTCAACATATAGTCATAAGACCTAATATTCACGTTATTAGGAACGCGCAGAATAAGGAAAAGATGCTGAGGACGGATCACATTACGCCATGTTGACCATATGCTTAGCTCATACTAGGACCGAAAAACACACTCCTGGACATCTGTCAAAGCTCGACATGTCGAATTTTCGGAAATTTCCAGGATCTCACACGCAGCTAGCTAAGCACATCCAAATGCGCACATACCCGAAAACGAGGCGCCACCATAACGCAGTGGGAATGCAAGCTTACAAAAACCTCTGAATGATAACATAGATAAGATTGTTTGTCTCAGGCTGGCAAGAATTTCGTGTTGGAGAATCATTTATCAAACTATGTTTCACAAGCAACTCACAAACGACGAACACACGAAATTTTGTCCAGTCGGTGCGACACTATAGATTTCCCTCTAAATGTTTGCTTCGCTCGAATGACTCAGTTGACTTTGGCAATTCGACCGGCTGAAGGAAAATTTTTCGACTGTAGAACAGTTTTGAAATTAAATGTTAAAAAGGCCATTCTGGGGTGAAGATTGAGTCAACCAAATTACGCATCACTGGCTTTAGCAGTTCTGAAGTTGCACTATCGGGCAAGCATTCGTAGGCAGACAGTCGAACAGGTGCAGCATCGCCATTATACGCCCTATCGAACGCGAATTTGCGAAAGCGCATAATACGAATATTGTTGCACCAAAAAACCTCAAGAAGCGTTCTGCGCATGCCAAGATTTCTTTCTAAAAGTGCGATTTATGTCGACTGAACGAAGAGATTGTACTTTTCGCAACGGATATTGCGTTGGCATTCTTGAGATAGCCAATTTTATCGGTGGACAACGCAAAAATAATTAGTTATTTTTCGGGAACACATCAAATGGATTCTGAAGAGCGGCGCTGTACACAAAATCAATAAAAATGCATGGTCATGTCGCTCGCAGCAGTATTCGAGAGTGCGACTGGTGCTCGTTATGAAAATGTATTCCCATTTTACATTGCAATGCTCATCAAAATTTCGCAAAATTTACTGGAAGCAGCATACATCTGAAGTTTACTGTCAATGAGAAGAATGCCAAGCGAAAGGAACTATGCGAGACCATAACTAATTCCATCACATGATGGTAGTGAAAGATTAAATTCGCTTCTGGATTCAGTCATTCTTTACACTATTCCAGCTGATCGGAAGTGTTTAGAGCGAACTGGTAGCCGATAAAGTTGGCGACAACGGTTGAAAAGGGGTTCATGAGTGGGCTGATATTTATGCTGATGCTATGAGTGCAATTGCTTCGAAGCTTTGCTAAATTTTCATAATGAAATTCGCTACCGCCGTTTGCTTCATTTGCTGGCGTCCCACCATCCACTACATTAGCATATTATCTGCAGCTCCCAGTTCATTTGTTCCTTTCAGTTGCTCTCTGCTTAAAATAATCCGTAGCTATCTCGGATCACTTGAATGCCAAATCTTTACCTCTGTGTCATTAGTGATCACAAAACAGCTAATAATGCATAGCTTTTTTTGCTAAAATCACAGCCACTCTAACAACACACAAACCAAACTGTTCACTGTAATAGTAGTTAAGGGTTCATCATTTACGCTTATTCAACCGAACATTGCAGTTGTTTGGAATGGCCAATGAATCGCTTCAGACGTCACTAATAATATTGCACGTTATTATCACAGCCAAATTCACTTTAAAACATAACATCATTAAGCATTCTCTTCTAGCCACTTTCGAAGGCACATATAGATCTTGTAAACTGCTATAAACAAGCTCAAAACACACTTACTTGAGAAAATATTAATTCTATTGTGAGCTTGTAAAATATGCGGTGAACATCAAAACGAAGTTTCCTATTTGCTAGTGTCGCAAACAATGATCTTGCATAAATAGTTCATTCGGTACGCATAACAGCTAAATTCTGGGAAGGATGTTACTGTCGTAAGCAGGTTTTGAACATCGGAAAAGAAGGCCTCTCAGAAGAAATCCTCCGGCAAATGTCGCAAAAACTTCAGTTTTCATGTTCGCTATAACAGTTTTTAACAGTTCGTTTTGCTACAGCTTATTGAGACGCTTCTATAAGCATGGCTTAATCCAAAATGCGCAAACGGAGAATGACCTCTTAAAACTAAATTTGCTTCCAATTATAGTGAATGCATGCCATTTTTTCCAATTTCCGTTGCAACTGAAGATCTACCGCAGGAGCCGTATACTTTCGTTACATGCATACGCCACATAGACGCTCTTCTTCAGTGGTTGTTCGCTTTTTCGGCCTTCCTTTCAAAAGGTTGAGTGTCACTTCAATTGGTCCAATTAGCATTAGGGGCATCATAAGCAGTCAGACCAGTCCAAATTTTGTTTTTATATCATCAGCCGAAACACATTACAGGTTTTTCTTTACCGTGGACAATATTGACTTTGCAACATGCAGGGCATAAGGACCGATGATCTCGAGATATTTTATTTCTTGACGTTTGTTTTCTGTACTTGCGCATATCTCTGTGTCTAGTACTCCTTCCAACTCTAAGGAGACCCTTTGTGTGCCTTTATATATCAGCTCTACGTGTAGTGATTCGAATCTTAGGCTTTAAATTAGCAGCAAATGCCACATGTCGGTTCCTGATAGAAACGATCACTTATGACGAAAATGAATGTATGGGAGACAACACTTTTTTTTAAACACTGCATAATACACCTAGTGTTATGGCCAGGCAAATAGGTAATAATAAATCGTCGGTAAGCCTGAAGAGCAAATTTAAAAAAAGAATAAGATTGCATTAGTAACTGCCTCAATTTCAAGGCATTCCATGCAAGGGAAAAACCATTTCATTTCAAAAAGGCGTGATAAAGATGTTTGGAAATGACAGTCTGTCAAAATGTTATTGACAAACGTCTGAAATCGAACCAACAAACTCATTTCGGCTGGCTGATCACAAAAGATTGTTCTTAGCACACGTTTTACTTTCTGTACTGCATGATATAAAATTATTTTATGTTTCCTGAAATATCCCTATCGAAGCTATGTCAAAAGATTTGTAGATCTTTCGAATGCGTTTTGAGGTTTAAAAATTTCGTGACGGGCGTGGGCGGCTCTCTGGAAAGACTCCTATCTAGTTGAAAGAGTGACCTCAAGCGCTAAAATGTGGTATCGGTGCTTTCATTGACGAACGAACATGTGGTGAGCGCTTTTCATGCTCGGAATTATTTACATGGGAAACAGCTTATGTAAAGAACCAGCTAGAAAATTTTTTCGGCATGCCTCAACGACCGTTGCACATATATCTCGCGGTCATTTCCACAAATATTTGAAGCCATCTTATTTGTTCACTGAAAATTCAGGAAAAACTGGCGAAGCACCTAACTAGACGCAAAAAGTTAGCCTAGTGGCGGCCAAACACTTCGCTTCGAATCGTACTCTGAAAAAATACGATTTCTTTCAAGAGATTGCCATCGCCTTTGGCAACTATATTTCAGCTGTAAGCATTAGATCTACAATTCTGCTTTCTCGTTGCTCGATTTCCAGTTTCGTATCAATAATCCTCCCTCTGCCCAGTTTTGCTCACTACCTACTGTGGTAAGCAGCTACAGTAATCCTAATTTCGTTCTCGATCCCCGGACTGACAGATTCCTTCAGCCCACTCACTAATCAGAGCGCTGTTTCGCACAGTGTCCCCCGTCTATCAAATTTTCAGTGAACCCTATTGCATAGATGTGATATTGAAGTTTGACCAAAAAATCTTGGCAATTCGATGAGTATCGCTTTCATGAGTTTTCAAGCTGACCTGAGGCCTGTGACCGTTGTCCCATTTTTTAATCTTCAACGATAATGTTCTCATAATCTATTTCTCACGTCAGATTATATTGCTTCTACTAGAAATACTCCAAGCATTGGTGATAACGAAGCGCTGAAACTCTGCTTTCCCCTACTCGACGGTTTCAGATAACGGACGGTTTTTCTTCCTTATCATGTATAACTTTCATTCCTTCCGCAGTTTCACTTTAATGAAAGCAAGGCGGAAATATATCCATAATATATTGTACTGTTGAATACTGAGTAAAAGGAGATCGCGGAGTCAATTCAAATGATTGGTTTGCGTGTAATGCTAACTTCTCAAATGTGAGACGGCCGAGAGCAAACGAACCTACGCAAACAACCTTTCGGAAAAGAGAGGTCAAAGTCCAAGCTCAGACATTAATCTAATCTAAGAAACAAACGGATATTCGAAGAACATTTTCATTGAATAGTCTGTTTTTAGTACTCTTAGGAAACGCTTGCTTTTTCGCCTGAGAAGTTGATCGCGTTCATTGCGAACTCGTTGGAGACGTAGATGGCGATTTATAAAAGCTGTTATGGCCGGTCATGCCAAATTCGTAGGCACGTCTATAAGTGTATGGTATGAAAGGTGGTGGGTACCACCACTCAAACCAAAAAAACATTTGTGACAGATTCCTCTAATTTCATTTTTCAAAAGATTCAGTCTATTGCCCCATTATCGCCCCATTCAGCTTATGGCAAAAAAGAAATGGCTTCCCTGTCTCGCCATCGCTCTACAAAGCACTCGTTGTCGCGAAATCATGCTCAACAGTGACTATCGCAAAACAGGATGGACATTGAGGAAGAGAAGGGGGAGGAAGGGGTGGTAGGTTGATTGGCAGTGGGACATGAGATGAAAGATGCGGCACAAAAAAAAAGAACATGAGAAAGAATTCAGTCGGAGTGTGCACTTCATCGACCGAATTTTCGAGCAAGATCGTAGGCTAACTGCGCACGTCAACTACAACGAGCACTGCAGAATATGTATATCATTAATAATATTTAGCAACAACATTGCGAGACACATTCATAGGAAATTGTCATGCCGGAGATCATGTTTCTGCTTTCTTCGCTGTCATAACAAGAAGAAACGGCTAAGAATGTGGTCGCAGAGTACTCAGTCGGCCATTTTGTGGCTGTAATCCACACTGTCAGTCTCGACTGTGCAGGCCTTTTAACACGATTTTCGCGCACGTACGGAAAGATGTTCGACGTAACGGATTCTCAGCCTTCATACATGACGACTGAATTGCAGCTGTCAGCATCAAAAGCAACAGCAGTTACAGTAAGTCACCACATATATCTATTTGGTGCTAACGCTGGCAGAATTTGCAACATTCCGTTTGAATCCGCTGATTCGCTGTTCGACGACAAGCAACAATTACATTGCCAACATGGCTCTGATGAGTGACAAGTTGCAAATGCTCACACCGTTTTCAATTCTGCGGCACATTCTTAGGATGCTTTCGCTGATGAAGCCTGCAAAGTTTATTTCTCTCGGCAATCGGAAATCGCGCTGTTCGATTGCATAGGAAGCGCTATTTTGAGATGCCAATGCCAAACATCGCCGACAATTCCGACATTGGATAGATAATTTAGTTTTATATAAATGCATATATATATATATATATGCAGTATGGCTAATTAGAGTGATTGCTAGGTACGATGGAGGCGCGTTTGCTGTTGGACCGTCATTACGCTCACCTTGGTGCTTCATGAGGCGAACCGGGTGAGCGAATACTGAAGAAAGTCGCAGACATATAACAAAGAACTGGTGCTGCGATGCGAGGAGCAACTTGTATAAAACTTCCTGCAAAAAAACTTATTTTTTCCGTAGAGCTGCATCCTTTCCTGCTTTTGAAAACCGCCAACAAATTCTGATTGTGTGAATTTTCGGTTATTCACAAACATCATGTTTCCTCCGAAGATCTACACTTAGCTGCAAAAATTAATGCAAAAGGTCGGTCGACCTGGGACGCAGACAATGCGCCCTTCCGAAATCCCGAATCCCACGCTAAAGTGCTGCCGAACCTATGGAAGGCGGTGCCCCGAAATTTACTGTAAACGTCGTGCTACCTGGCAGCGTTCTTAACTTAATCTCGATGGAATAAGCGGATGGAGACGAGTTTCAGAGGAAGTCAGATGTAATTAAAGATTTATGAATTTTTAAGCTGGTCGAAAGATTAATAAATTTGGCAATTTTATGGTACTGACAGGTTCCGTAATCGCAGGCTGATCGTAGCTATCAGAAGATGGGGGTGACGATCACTGAAGTCGCTGCAGTTGGCGCAGAAAGTGAAATAAACCATAGCACTTTATTAACGTTTTAGTATTAGTCACCACCATCGGATTACGACGGTGTCGGCGATTTTTCGAATATGCTATACCTCGAGACACTAATTCCTTGACGCTGGCGTCCCATCTAGCCACTGTTTCAGCTGGAGTCTTTTCTGCATATTCCATTTGCTTATTGTTTGGTCTTTTCTTTTTGGCTTTATTGTGCGTGATTTAATTTTATTCTTATCCTCCTTATTCATCCGATTATCAGCGCGCGAAGGATGAAGATATGCTGTTGGTTAGAACGCAATCACATGTAAACTTCTAATTACATAAAATCTTATAATGGTGAGCGTTGAAAATCCAAATTTCCCCGCACGCATTATACCGCATAGCACTTTTTATAAGCATTTCAATAATATTGCGCAGTTTGCACTATTCAAAAATCATGCTCACAGCTGGAATACTTCATTCTAAGTTTTCGTCTCCAAACTTCCATTTTCTTGAACGACGGAATAAACTCATTTAGCCGAAAGTGCACTTAAGACCTGTTCTATCAATAAACATGTCATGAATGGACATTATGTCTCTCAAGTGAATATGTGCGGAACGAGGCGAGCATAATGTGCGCTCTAGAACTCACCTATCAATGCAGCTGTTTCATGGATTCTTGTCGGAACTCTGGATTTTGCCCAACTTCACCGCAATCATGATTACAACGGAAGATTAGATTTCTATTAACCAGTTCAGGAACCGTTTGTTTCGGCCGGCTGAAAACGCCCTGAAATTTTCCTCCTTTCAGGCGGCATAATTTCTTTCTAAGTCAGCGACATGCATTTGGATTTAGGTTATGAAGTTGGTCTTCAGGTTTAGAGTATTTCTACCAATTTTCAAAGCTTAAGTATTAACAAAATTGGAACCAGCAAGCGTACAGACACCCACACAAACAGACACATACGAATACGCGCAGGCAAAATAAACTGTCCATGTTGCGATTGCTGACGAGAAGGGAAATGCGATCGTCTAATATCTCATAACAGTAAATCATTCGCATTGTCCTGTAAAGTCCTGCAAATTGCTGAGAATGAATTCCACGCTCTTCTGCAAACGTTCTTAGAGAAAACCGAAATCTTGCACACAATGTGTTGCGAATGAAATTAAATCATTGGATGTAGAGGAAATGAGCCTGAATTCAATGAGCAGTTTCGATGATCAGCATTGTGTCAACGCTGAATTGAATTCAGCATTCCATTCCGGATGTCTTTTCTTCTCAATGCCCATAACAACGTAGTTGAGTGAGAAACGTATTTAAATATTTCTAATTTACATAGATCGCACTTTTACAGTGTCAGTAAGTTCGCTTGCTCGAAGTCCGGATATCCGGTTGGTTTACTCCATAGGAACTGCTATCAGCGAAGCAAATGTTTCACAGCACCAAGACCTTCATAGCCCCTTACAATACTTTATTGAAGTGAAGCCACGCGCTTCTATTTTACGTGTTATTCTCAGTGTTTTCCATTTCTCGAAGACCATTGCCCGAGCGCTGGATTCAGTATTTCGCAACTTTTAGGACGAGAAACCAAAACCTATGAACACTAATTCGGGTTTATAAAAATTTCATTTGTTGGTGATTCAATACTTCAGTAAGCACTCCTACACCTTAAACAGTACTATCAAAGATGCGGTTTCCGAGCTTTTCAACGAGAGACCCTATCATCAAGTGGTACATGGGATACCTGATTTCGAAGCGGCTATTGATTTCTGGAAGTGTCTCAACAAACCATTCTCTTCGAAGCGCTTCGATTCGATGGTTCCCTTTGTTTGAGAAAAAACCGGTCGAATTTTGGCGAAGTAGGAATTCTGCCCTATTCGTACTGTATTTCAGGCTCACTATTTGCGAGCAGTTCGCGATCCTGATTGGTTAAACGAGGAAAATGCCAAATCCCGCCCGAATTTACCCTCCTGCTGCGCTTTTCTGCTCCCTTCAAAAAGCATATGAAGAAGTTTATAGACAAGAGCTATTTTCAAGGTACTTGTCGTTCAAAAGGCAACCTCCATTCCTACAGGAGCAACAGGAAAAACATTTCATTAGAGAAGCAGCAGAAGAGGAGCCGAAGGGCTGCATTCGACTTAGCGCGATAGGTTCTGCTTAAGAAACTAGAAGTACCATGTGCGCGTGCGTGAGTCTGAGTGTTGTGAGTGTATGTCTGTGTCTGTGTCTGTGTGGGTGTCTGCCTCTGCGTGCTTGCGTATTGTGTGTGTTGTGTGTGATGTATGTGTGTGGGAGTGTGTGTGGGCGTGACAGTGTGTGTTCGTGTGCGATTGAGTGCTCTCTGTCTGTCTGTTAGGCGATCGGAATTAGGAAGCACTAAAGCTAGAGCTATGAAATTTGGTAGGAGCAATTAACTCCTTGTTTTGCCCTCGTACCCTGACTTGAAATCTATTCATTGAGCTGAACAGCAGTTATGTCTTCTTAAATGGGTAACCAGCATATATTTTGCGTTTGTTCGGGCTGTACAATGGAGCGGTTCCGCCTTTGAAAAACTGTTCGTCCGTAGATTTAAATGAGCTGTTGGTTAGGCAACGTTTTCGTCGTTTTCTAGCAATCTGTGAAACCGACCGGTTTTTCGTGGGCAGCATGCCGAAGAAGGAAGGGTTGCGGAAGCGCGCACCTTGTGCGCTCCATAGCTCACGTGCTTACTTCTTTAAAAATGTGGAGCTCAAAGCTTATGGCCGACTGGGCAGCTACTGGACGTCAGAGAAGCCAATAAGATCGCGAGATGAGAGCCTCGTCACACTGAGTGGGTTCATATTTGTAAGGGACGCAGAATAAAGAGAAAAGATGTACTCCTCGAGATCTGTCGGGCTCAGAATGTGTGAATCTCCGATTAGCAAATATTCTTTGACAGCTGATCGCGACTAAGCAAGTGTATGAAAAAGGACAGCTCTGTTTGTGACCACCATGAATTTCACCGCTCGTCTATTGGATTGGAAAATTTCCGTCTGGCTCAAGCAAAGAAAGAATTGAATGTGAGACTGGTAAAGCACTATGATTTATGCTTCTCCCAGCGTTCCAATGGTTGTTGGTGGTAAGAAAAAAACGCTATAAAAGGACTTCCTTCTGGGAAGGGTTCGCATTCGTGGTAAAATCGCAATTGGGCACTTACCAACTCGCTGACAGAATATTATTACGAACAATTGATCAAAAGTGGCGACTACATGGTGACAATCGATCACCGAGTATCATCACAGGCCTGAAATACCCATTGCCGCGAGGCCTTCACAAGAAGGTCAAAATTTTTATCACTAAAACACTTGGGCCATTGCACCATTCAACAATTGAACTCCGAGGGAGGCTGAATTCTTAAAATGCAATGAGCTCGTGAACTTAACAGTCAGGCCTCTTCTACATTAATCAATGCAGCTCTCTTTTTAAAGAGGACTGGAAGTGATCCTTAGCTAAGGAGTTTATTCCAGGTTTTTTTGGTGGCTCACTCACGAATGTGTTGATCGGTCATCTGCGGCTGTAGCATGGGTTTCGCAATTCAGTGGCAATTGTTGACCAAGGTAATGGGGAGAAATGTTCCATCGAATTCCAAAAGAGCTATTAAAATGGTTGCTGAGTTGATGATTGGGGGGGGAGTGGGGTGGGGTGGGAGAGAATGCCCTTTCCATGGACTGCGACTTCTCGTTTGGCTTTCGCAATTCCTGCCAAGAGATTGTTTGAGCAAAACTAGTAAGCGCGCGAATTGCACCACAGACAAAGCGTGAGGCTATGAGTGAAATGAGCAGTTGATAAAACACTTTTAATCTCAAACGTCGGTGCAGTCTGTCGGCGTGAATCATTTCGAACTGCCCTAGGAAGCCTTAAGGAGTTGACCTCAGTGTGTACACGTAACAACTTTCTAACTATCGCCATCAAATCAGCGGTGTTCCACAGGGAAGTGTACTCGGCGCATTGTTATTCCTATTGTACATAAACGATGTGTCCGACAATTTGTCTAGCATTTGCAAATTGTTTGCAGATGATCTAAAAATATATCGCCCTCTGCAAGATCCCGCTATTGATTTTCGCATTTTGCAAAATGATCTCAATGCCTTCAGCGCTTGGTCCAAATCATGGCAACTTGACATTTCGTATAAGAAATGTCGAGTTCTTCATGTTAATTTCCATCACGAGTGCTTCTTACGGTTGGATAACGAGGTTTTACCATCTGCAGATGATGGTATCCGCGATCTCGGGGTCAAGATCTGTCCAAATTTGCACTGGAACC
>JPKZ01000490.1:53693-103137 GCA_000803305.1 Toxocara canis
TAAAAAGTTTATTTACACTTCTCGATCCTCGTGAACGTCGACCCCATCGTTATCAATTAGCACGAAAAACCTGTTCTGCGAACAGTGTCTTCTATTGCTTCCAGTTTAGAGTAGTCCGTA
The DNA here is from genome assembly GCA_000803305.1 of Toxocara canis. Lineage (NCBI taxonomy): Eukaryota > Metazoa > Nematoda > Chromadorea > Rhabditida > Toxocaridae > Toxocara > Toxocara canis. The sequence continues at coordinate 53,814 of JPKZ01000490.1, forward strand.
TTTGGAATGAACTTCCTTGTAGAATAGCTGAGGCGCAGAATCTTTATGTGCTCATGAGTCGCCTCGACTCATTTGACCTCAGAATAATAGCTGATCTAATTTATTGAGTTGAATTTCACATTCGTTTAATTCGCTTACTTTATTATATTTAATGATTCTGCCTTTCCTATCATTCTTTTCCTTGCTATTCGTTGCTCATTACACTCGATTCTTTCTGTATATATGTGCAATTTATTTACACGTGTACCTGTCTAACCTCATTTATGTTGATGTCGTTTTGTTATATATTTCACTGTGCCGTGCAGTTTTCTTTATTCATGTGAATAAAGGCTATTCTTCTTCTTCAACTGATTGCACGTCACCCTCAGCGCACAAAGGCGCATTACATATGTACGCGCATTCTGAAATAAACTGTACTGTTTTTTATTTGTTTAGCAACACATCCAGCCAAATTGCAAATAAAATGAGTAACAAAATCACAACAAATAAAATTTGGCTACAAAGAAAACATCACAAGCTCCTCACTGACACATTTGATATGTGCGTAATAAACCATAGTCCGGGGAATGTTCTTCTGAGTGGTGTTGCTTCTGCAGTGCTGTTCCGAGGCTACGGCATGTACCAAGGAAGTTTTTACTACTTGCATCCCAAAAAGTAAGTGTGCAGAAGTGAGGAAAAGATGCAACTGCATAATGCACACGGAAAGAGCATAGCTGAACGCCCGCCACGAACATGATTCATATGAGTAACAGTCACGAGTATACAGCTGGCAAAGCTAAATGAATGTTCAATTTTATAATCACCACAAGGACGCGTATATATAAGTTCGAGACAACTGCATGGTACTACGTAAAATGGCAACATCGACGACCTATTGGAGAAATTATAGAATGCGTCAAGACTTGGTTGGCTCTGTTTACGCAATGTTTAGCTTGGTTGCTACCGTTGTTTTAGTGGCGGACTGTTATTCCTGGTTGTTTTGCTTGTCATAAGGACACAAATGTAGATCAGTTTTGCTGCAATTACCCATAGGTGCGAAAAAATCGTTGCTGATCAATCATTCTGTTTAGATTTCCAGCTGTGTTCCACTGCTGTACAAACGGTATTATTTCATCATTGGCTTTAGCTCCATTGTGTTTTGAATCGCACACCCCGTTTTTGGTTCATATCCTCTCCTTCTTCCTTTGTTTTGCATTTGTGTCGGACTATGCGATAGTTTCATCACGGGAATCACACAAGATAATTTATGAAATTTATAACATTTAGTGCATTAACCTCAGGTGTTCAATTTCAATTGGCTCGGCGATCCCCAATGAAACTCTGCTCCCTTACAGGGATTTCATAATGTGGATGCGTTTTATGGCCGGTCGGCCTTTATACTAAAGTGCAGAACAACTGTTCGACCCGAAACGTGAGACGAAATTTAGGTTTTCCTCCCGCACAGGCGGCCTATGAAACCAATTGGTTTCATGTGGGAGTCATCGAGACGGATATTGTGTCAGCCCCTTGGCATCCTTTCCCACTTGCTGCGCGTCCCGGCTAATGATGCGTGCAACCAGGCCCACTCAAAATTTATAACAGTTTTTCCCTTTCAATACATATAACTTCCCCCGAGGCTAACGGATTAGTTCGAATTCTAGTATAGGAGGTGATTTTACCTTTCAAATTATACTTACTAAATTCCATAGTTCCACAGCAAGTGGTTCCCGATTTGAAATCGCCAGACAGACATGCTGACAAACACACATGCCCGCACAGCCTACGCCATCACTGCGTGCTTTGCAAACTGGAAGTTCGCGGAAACGCGCAAAATGAACTCACTTGAGTGACATGCAGTTAACTAGGATTGCGACAATGCAGTTATCAAATCCAATCAATAAACTTAAGGCAATCCGGCTTTCGAATAGTGAAGCTGCCATTGCTGTTTCAGCTGTTCGAAATAATTTCCGGCCACAGCATGGTCGAGCGGACCGACCGTATTTGTTTCAGGAAGGAAAAAGCGCTGAAGACCGGTCAATCGAAGAACTGATCGTCTTATATGAATGCTCATTAGAACGAGGAGTAACATGAAGATTATCGTAGTTGCTGGCAGCAATAAGATCTGTAACAGTAAAGAGGCCCCTTATGGACACACTGCGTAGTGAAGGAGGCAGAAGTGCATTCAGCGAGGCTAGCATAATATGCACATAGCGACTTATTCGTAAAAGTGATCAGTACTATAAGCGTTCTAAGACGGCGAAAGCATAAATTTTCTCCTAGCCGCGCGCTCTCACAAATATTCTACTCGAGATTCCTCTTTTGCGACCCGCCACCGGTCAATTGTACAAGCCACAGATGAAAAAAAAAAACAGGAAAATTTTTTGCTCTGGATAAAGGCTTCTGTCGGGCCAGTGAGCTGGTTTGGAGGACGGCATAAGTGGTGCCATAAAATTGCGTTCAGGCTGGAGGTCGCCGTAACGCTGTTCGCAACTTTAAGAGCATCGGAGCAAACCTTTTGAGGAAGATTATTACAAAGCGAATATTCATTAATTTCGGAAATTATATGAAAGCGGCTGGTCTGATGACGGCAGCAAACAACGCGTTTAGGCGTCAGTTAACTCAGTAAAACTCTTAGTTGTTCTGCAACCCCACCACAGAAAAATGCGGTCAGGGCGGATGCAAAAATCGTTTGCGGTGGAGGCAGAGAAACTGATTTCTGAGTGAAGATCAAATGTGTCGAGGTTGATTATTCCGGCCCCGGCGGGTTTCTTAACGAAGACACCCCACAAGAAGGCTAAAAGGCACACAGATACACCCTCATACAAACGCAAATACTGTAGAAGGTGTTATCACAACGAACTTTGCAAGTTTTCATCCCATGAAAGCGGACTGATGCAAGGGCGTTTCTTCAGCCACAGCAACAGAGTACGGTATTAGCGGAGGGTTTGTTATTCTCCGCACAGTACGAAGTGCTGTTCTATGATTTCTGTTTGGAAAAAAAGTATCAATGAAGACGGTCTTCGTAACAAATGTCTACTTCAGTAATGTCAACAAAGGTTAACGCTTAGCCAACAAAAAAAAACTGCAAGAAAAAGCAGCTTCTGCCGACACATTTTATATACAGTTCCGCCAAACGGATGGTAAACAAAGGAGTCAACTAAAGCAAATGGTAAGAAGAAGAAACTTTCTCAGCTGAAAAGTTTTCTTTACCGGGGAGATTCCGTTTGCTAAATGCTTCAGTAGACTGCAATGCAGTCTCCTGGGAAAGAAAAAAGTTTCTGTTCGCTTTTAAAAATTTTGTCCCTTTTATTAAATTCTGTTTTATACTCAACTTATTGCTCGCGAGATATGCTATCATAGACGTGTGGCCAATGCTCGATTTCATTAAACATTACCAGGGATTCAGCGATTGGCGCGTATCTAATAATGGAATGTAGCACGTCGCTCGTAATTTCGAGGCTTGTTGTAAGCGGCGGAAGAAATACAGCGTAGACAACTGAGCACGCGAGCATGAAAAACGAGTTGATAATAACAATCGGTATCATGAGTCGTGTCGTGTTGACGTTTTCTCTTAGCTGGTATCGTACTGTCAGTGCGTCTCGATGGTCGTCGCTTTCTCTCTGAAATGTGCATCTGCGTTCGTTTAAGAGGCCAACCTCCGGAGCCGGATGCATGCATATTGCTTCTCACGTACCAAATGTGTAACGCTGATTTCTCCATACAACTGCTAGCTTTGCAATCTCCGTTTCAGAACGGCCCATTGGAGCTAAAATGTGCATGCCTTTTATATATTACAATGTTATGAATGTATGATTAGGAGATTCAGTTTTACCGGATTGAGTGCCGTTCTGCCACGTGTACCGCACCTCACCACTATCGTTGTTGGCTCGTCTAACATCACTCTAGCGAGCGGATCTTAATAACGATCAACTGCAGGTTTCCGATGGCAGTTGTGTAAAACATGTGAGAAGCGGTCGTTGGTTTGTCATTCCCACTCAGTCTAAATGTTACCATGAACGAATGAGGTGCGCTCTCTAGAGTTCAGTTTGATGTGCGTCAGCAACACTGAAATCGGTAACAAAAGGTTCGATAACACACCACTCACACATCCGACACACAATTTGAATGTTACGACATCGGGAACGCTAAAATTCGTTCAGAATTCAAGACCTATTGAGCATGCGGTGTCAACAGTACAAGGAAAAAAATTGTAAATGTCCTATGGTCTCCAAACGAAGTTACCATGCTCCCACAACTCCCGCCCTACAGCAAGAATATTCGTCGTTAGAAAATGCGTTATAAACTCGCCGAACAAATGCAGCCATTCCCGAATGAATGGGTCTGCAATTCGCACAAAGCCGATCCTTGAAAGATTCTGCTAATGGAGGAGATATGCACTAATAGGAGACGATTGTTTGGGATGCGCTCTAATTGAACGTTTATTCCTCTTGCTTCTATTATTTCTTCTACCTCCGACCTTAGATGAGACAGCAAATAGTTTCGCGGAAACGTAGCTGATAGGTGGTTGCAGATCATCGGTCGTCGCATTGCGTGTCAATTATCTGCTGCCCGAAAGCGTGGCATGACCAATTTACACACAACTTTAATAAAGTGAAAGTCGAATGAGATTGGCAGACCGTTTGCTTGACATTCTGGTACCAGAGAGCAGCAAAAATCAGAGCGGCGGCCATCTGAACAGCGAACAGAGCGAAGCTGATATCGCGAGATTGCCGAGGGTTGTAAAACGCGACAGCACAATATGGGTAAACTGCATGGGTTGCCGGCGGTGCGTGCAGGGATGCCGGAGCCGCCGTGACGCACTGCAAAAAGTGCTCGCTCACTGCAACATCGGAAGACAATCAGAATCTTACATTGTTAGGGATGTGCTCGATCTACGTAATCGGACGATGCGCAAAAACAGAATGACTACCTCGCACCCACGGTGAAGAGAATCCTCCGCTTAACCAACTGAGCGGTGAACTGACCGAAGTAAACGAGCTGCGCGATGGAATCGTAAGTTGTTTTCCGCCTTATATAATATAAGTTTGATGTTCTGTGGCAAACTACAGTCATAGGTGGCATCACATGCGCTTGGCTTCACATACATAGATCATGGAGTGTCACGCAATCAAACGTCACCTGTGTTTGAGTTGACACCGTGCAAAATCTTTGTTCTTCACCATCTATGTTTGACCCCTAAACTGCAACACCTCCTCTTCTTCCTCACGCATCCTTTATTCCTATAAATCTATTTTGAATTCCATTCAGGAACGGTCGTCGACATTTCATTCGCTTCTTCCGTTCCTTTTAATGCGTGATCAGTTTATTAGAACATCGTAGTAGGATTTGACTCTGGCTTGAAACACCTGCTGAATGTCAATAAATGATTATGAGTTATGTTTGATCCAAACATATCCTGTGGGGCAAAGTCAGTGAAGATAACATGAGGAAATCGAGGTCACTGAGGCAAAATATACAGCAGTAACATCATCCAAGTGAATGGCAATGATTAGTCCCAAAGTATAGTCACTTCCGCCGAATATCAAGTCTTGACCATTTGTTCATCATACCTGTCAACTGGGGCCATAGCATATGCTCAGTTTTGCTGAATTTGACCAGTAAGGCCGACTGACCAATTTGGTAAGGCCGATCGCCACGGCGTTCTAAAGGTGGGGTTTGGTCATAGATAAAATAGCCTAAATCGCGGGAATCTTAAAAACGAATGATGCAAAGTGTGCCTGAGCTGCCTTGCCCAAAACCAAAAACTCGAAGGGAAAGTTTACAGATTCGTAGAAATATAAGTACTCCACCACAATAATTTTTTCTGATTTCATCTGATCATAATCAAGGTTTGTGCTCGGCAGCCGCTTTGGAGCAAGTGTGACGTGCTGGATGAAATGGGAAAATTGCGTAGCGGTTGCGTCCGACTTCATCATTTCTCGAAGATCAGTTTGATCGTCATGGGCTTGGTACTTATCCTTTGCTGAATTACAGCTTCTTAAGGCAATTCTTTCGCATATGTTGTCCATCCCCGACGTGTTCACTCATTTCCGCTGCCAACCTGGTTGCATCTCTTCCTTCCATCCCTTGCGAAATGAAACTACATCCGACGCCTTTTTTTCCTCTCCTTCTCCTTCGACATGTCTTCAAGTTTGTGCTTTTTGCAATCAAGAGTTTGAAGAGTGGCAAATACTAATTAGCTCTTTTGTTCCCTCGGCATCTTTTTCTGCACAAATCAAAGTGACAAGTGACGGCAAGCGAAAATGCATTTAGAGACAAGAATGGACAGTTTTCTCCACACATGAATACTCTCCTCAATTTTCGAAATTTTTTACCGACTATGACTACTTCCTGAGAGGTTTTTCGGCCATTGGTTTCGCACAAATTTAGCGGGTTATATTTGCTGGGGCCTAAAAGCCTGGAAGTAGGGCGTGGAAAAAGTAACCAGCAGGGGCTGAACGGGCTTAAAAGTTCCCGTTTTGTTGGAGACTTGAGATTGCGGGTAACTTTTCAAAATCCAAAAATTTGAAGATGACGCCTCCTCATAAGTTGCATTTTGGACCGGCGGAAATTTTGTTTGCTTATGGTCGACAAAACAGCAGCAGTCCTCTTGTCCCACTTTTCGACAATCTTCGCAGTCACCATTTTCCGATCAAATTGGCGAGTCACTAGTTTTTGAACGAAATTTTTCACTTAACTTTTTTCCGTCAACATTTTTCCATCATTCTCGCGCAAAAATGCCTCATCACATTCAAAGAAAAGAAACGCAATGCACCTGCCAAGGAGATGAAAGGAATTTTTTTCAAACAATTATTTCTGAACGTTTCACGATACTCTATTTTTTTCAGTGCTTGTCCGCCTGCTGGTTGCCTCTCACAAGCCAACAAATTTGTACGTAACTCGTTCGCTCAGAAGAAGGACGAGGCGATTCTCTGTGCGGTCGGCGTGGCTTCTGTAGCACGATGCTGACGTGGAAAACTAACAAACCGTAGTTGAAGTGTTGTAGAAAGGCAGATGTGCTCCACTAAAAGTTGCAGTGGTGAAATGGGCACACTAAAATTATGGGTTTGCCAACAACTCTTCAGAAATTTATTCTCGAATGAGAAGGCCACCCTAATTAATAACTTCGGATGATTTCCAATACCATTGTAATCAGTTAGATACAAGCGCGCTCCATCTCAACTTGCCAATGGAAACAGCTCGAATACTTTTCTCGTTTCAACCAACCGCAGTGGGATAAGAAAAGAAACAAGCAGAGCTCGAGCATGGATTTAGCTTGCCATCATGCACATAAGGCTTGAACTCGCCTTTCCATCGTACGAAATCATACTCGCTTGTCAAAATAACCAATCCTACTTGAAACGACATGATGATTTTGCATGAACCAACAGGTATGCTTACCAACAGAAAAGTGAGTACAAAGCCGATTGATTTGCGCCCGCCGTTCTCATAACTTCTGAAGCAACAGGTCGCTATCAGCCGTTCAAGAGCGAGGAAGATAGTCGATGCCGTAATGACCAGGGCTCCGGACGACTGGACTCTCCTCAGTGCTGAAGTATTTCTTAACGGTTAGAGCTACTATTTAATTCGACACTGATTTAAATGGTAAAAGTAACATCGCAACATACAGTGTTATGGTGGTAAAATTCTTGATATATTTGTCGCACAACCGGTTATATTGTAAAACTCATGAATGTGCATCGTTTGAGAGGAGGAGCGAACGAGGAAAAAAAAATGCCATGCGCGATAAGACTTTTCTTTTTGTGTGTTCTGACCGGTGAAGAAAGGGCTCTTACAATCACTCGCTATAAGCATACAGGGATGATGCGTCCACCCTTCGTCAACTCCACAAATGTCCTCATCAAATTTCATGCTTGTTCTCAGCCACATTTTTTCTTCTTCTTGGGCCTGCTATGAACCATTTTTAAAAAATGATCGAATCAGACCGCCTTGATAAGCATTCTAGAAGTTTCGGATGACTTTTTCCAGTGTTAGTGACTACAATATTGTCACCTTGACAATTCCATCCATCGGACAGTCGTTTCCACACAAAAACCTAATTTTAGCGACTGCACATGCAAGTCTTTTACAAGCACTTCATCACTGACGCAACAAGTGTAAAGTACAGTAAGGTGAGCTACAAAATCAGTGGCATATGTTATCGAATCTCGTAGTTATAGCTTCAGTCGTTGGTGAGTTCGAACAACTGGACATATATATGCGTGCACACGCAACACTACAGCTTCCTTGACGGCTTGTCGTAAAGGACCTCAAAGTTTCAGGAAATCAGTGTTCCGACGAATGAAAAAATTGCTGTGCACATTCGTTAGAATAAAATGAATGACGTTCTTAAACGGGGACGATGCAAAGGTTTTCAATATTCCGAACGAAACTTACCGACACATTTGGACGTCGAAAATGTGAGTTCATTGCAACGTTCGCTGACATTTTCATTGAATGATGCGCCGATGAAGAATACTGATGAGATCATCACACCTGCAATTCTAAGGGCACTACAAGGTACCTTTATTGCGACTTTTTTTGTTTTTTCGGGCAGCGTTCCTCATTTCCGTGTCCACCAACCCAGCTGGGATAAACAGCTCCTGGGCTCGGAGAAAAAAATGCTTGATTTGACGGGAAATGGTGCATACGTCCAGCCACTACGACCAAAAGGACGAAAACTACAAAGAAAAAGAGTTGTTTTGCAAAAACAAGCCAAACACCAAATTTCACTTCAATTTGGGTCAGTTTTATCCTCTCACGCATTCAACAGGTCAAAAATTTGCTGATGCGTGAAAAGCGCTGTTGCGAGAAAGCGCTCTTATGAATTCCCTACGGACATTGATTAAACACCAAACATAAACACCTGTCTCATTCATAATCAAACTTCTTTACCGCTGATTCGCAAAAATTCATGTTCGGAGACTCAAAAGAACAGACTTAGAATGTCTAACCGATGACTCTAAGACCCAGCTGTCGTGAAACGTTCGTTCTGTGTCGTCCTTTAATACCATAATAACTCATAACTGTTCCGAATAACTGTTCCGAATAACTGAGTAATAACTGTTCCGAATGAGCAAACAGTTTGGACATCTACAGGTGTTTACAGCGCTTTCTAATGTTATGAGGTCTGTCTGACATCGAAATCAGGGCGTATTCTACGGTGTTATTAGATCTACCAAAGTTCGTTGTTATACCTCTTCCGACCCCTTCTTAAAACTGCAGGGCGTACACATATACGCGTATGTAGTGGCAGCAATTCAATTATAAACTATGCTCGCCGAGTGCTTTTGATGGTCGATATTTGCTTTATGTTAGCACTATTTTGCTGAAATCAACTCACATTTAATCAACCCGTTCATCGCTCATGTTTTCGGCGCTGAAACCTCTGCGTTTCTACTCAGCTGCTCCTTTCAGCGACTAAACCCTCACCCTTCAGCATTTAGTTCAGTCATTCAAGAAAGCAACAGCTGAACTGCTGTTTAAGCATACATTTACATAAGCAGTCTGAATAGAAAATCGTTAAGCTTCGTTAGGAGATGAAATTGGAGAAAGTCCACCAGAAACACTCAAACATGCTTAAAAGAGCCCCCTAAAATAAAAATGCATTGTAACCGTTACGAAAATGGATGGGCGTCTTAAAGAATAATTAATGCAAAGCATCATTTTTTCTTCCCATAATTAAAGGAAAACTTTCGGGGGCTCCGAAAACGAGTGACATAAAAGCTTCTTGTGAAATCGCGAAGCGTCTGGCACACCTTAGTCTTCGTCGCTTCTATGCAATGGAAAAAATTTCAAAAGTCATTATGGTTCTTGAAAAGCAAAAGTAATGGGAACTGTCATCATAACACTGGACTCTCATCGAACCACTAAGGCTCGCCAATGTACAATCATTTTTAGCGGCATCAGTCAGTTTTCAGTCTGAGCAGATGAAACGTGTTTTCAAGTTTAACATAAAGGAAAATTTATACGTTTTCCCGCAAGTTCGACCAACAAGTTTTATTTTCATCGCTAGGCATTAGTTAGGGTCAGCGTTTCGCAGTCATGCAGCCGCACCACCTCATCAAGCCAGCTGCGTTGCCGATCAGTACAGTTTTGCTTCATCGATCGGCGAAGTGATAGAGAGGTCTGAGCCACATGCGCATAGGCTGACTGCGCTATAATACTCATTTCACTTTCTTTAAGAAGGCACTTCATTCCGCAACTTCACTGAATTAATCCCAGTCATATTCAATGCAGGAAGTATCCCAGTTCTGATTGGATCCTGAATAACTGGTGAAGTTCTGATCGAATGGCAGGATAGAATTGAGCTCAGTTTGAACTTAACCGGCGCACGTTGAATTGCTGTTGTCTTCCAAACATTTTTAGCTGACAAATTTTTATATCAAATTGCGCAAAAATATTACCGATATTAGAGATTATTGACGCTGCGCATACGCAGATTAGAAGCAAACGAACATTGAAATGCAAAGCGCCAGTTATTGATATTGCGAATACCAAAAGAGCCGCAAGCGCGAGCGATATGATGACTGTGATCAACTCCGATACGAAAATGGATGTCATCAGTGTCGACCCAAAGTACAACTGCTCCACAGCATCACAAATCACTGACTTCGATTCGCCATTCATAGTAAATTCTCAGCTCCAAAGTCAGACGTGCTCAATCATGAATCACACAACGAAATAGAAACCTGAAGAACACAATGGACTGCCTGAAATGAAAAGGCATATCATATTGCTCCATACGACTGACTTAAATCTGATCGTCTGTTCCAAGCTTGGAAGAGTGACTCATAGATTTAACGAATGCTTTATATGGGATTTAACGAATGCTTTATATGGGATTTAACGAATGCTTCATTGTAATTACCAACTGAAGACCTGCACTTCGGTTGGTTGATAATTACAATTTCGTATACATTGCAGTCGAAAACGAATTTAATCAGTGAAAACTTTGTATTCAACCAATGGATTTGATGGCGCAAATACGATAGCTGACAGATCGAAATCGGCGACTCTAAATGATGTTTTTAGCTTCAGATGGTTAAATTCGCATGCTCATCGATATATTTGCACTTTTATCGTCGAACATTTCGATCCTCAATCGGGCGGCTGCTATCTGCGCACAAACAGATATTCATAAAAGGAAGCGCATCTTAGGACCGCAGCTTTTGGCGTTTACGGTGAAAATAGTTACCGATAAATTTCTCGAATTCCAGCTATGCATTTAATTGTCAATACCATTGCGACAGTTCAAAGGCATGAATTATGAGCGAAAAGAATAAAGCGGCATATACACTTGTCTGAATGATCTTATCAAGATTGTTTAAAGAACGTCACGGTTCATCGTGTTGAGTGAAAGGAGAAGTCTACTTATGTTGGATTGGAACTCCAAAGACACCTTTTCACAAATGGTGTTTTGAGCTCAAGCAGAAATCCTATGCGACGCAGCTGTGTGCACATTGCATCACGAGACGGCAGATGAAGCAAAACTCTCAAAAGCAAATAATTCATTCAGCAATTAATGTGTGCATAAACAAATGAGAAGTTTAAAAATCAATGAAATACTTCTGTTATTAACACTTCAAAAATCAGCTAATGAGGCTTAAACAGAGAAAGACTATTTCAAAAAAACTTCTAAAATGTAATGATTCTTCATGTCTTTATTCATGCCTTTATTCATGTGAATAAAGACTATTCTTCTTCTTCTTCTTCTTCTTGTATCGATTATTTTCATTCCACAACACCTGTTGATCTATGAAGAAAGCGGAACGATTTCGTTGTTAAATGCTCTCTCATGAATATGCCGAAATGTACTTCATGATTGATTGTGACAATAAATGCCAGATCGCGTAGAAGTCTGAAAGTCAATGAATGCTTTATCACTAATATAGAAGACTAAGGCAAAGCCATTTCGAATGCGAAAGACTAAGGCAATCCGTTGAACTAGCTAAACTGACGGGTTAAGTATTTCTTGCGCCATACACCTTAATACCTGCCTTTCGAGGTAATAAACTTACTGGTCTCCGGGAATAATAATGTTCACTGCATGCATATATGTATATATACTTATATATATATATATATAATGTACAATGTATATATATATTATATATATTATATATATAATATATATATATACAAAGTTGCTAGTTCAACGGGTACATTTTTGAAGTGGGTTATCTACACTGAGGCAAATCATCACATACCAGCGGGAAAGCAACAAAATCTGCCTTTCTCAAGCCCGGAGGAGGACTCATGGGCAAAGAACGTCCGAACCATGAGCATTGTTGACCGGGTGATTCGACTGCCTATAGTTTTGCCCTGAAATATCACTTTTCTATGATGCAAAAAGTTCACAAGCACTTCAACAGCAAACTCCGCGAACGCATCAATGCTCTCTACGCAATGGGCGGCGCATTGCGGTTTAAGTTTTTTTGGACGAAAGTTCTAAGCAACGATGAACATTCAAAAGATTTGCCACTGACATCGAAAATCATTCCGCATTTTAGGTGCCACATTTACCGTATGCCTACAGCGATGACGGCATAGATACTGTGGCTGCAAGTAAAGTCTTGGCGAGGGCGAACATCTTGTGAAGCACTCTTTGAATCCTTACCATACAGTTTTTTTGGATAAAGATCAATAAAATATTCCTAAAAACGATGCAGTGACATATTCGGTTTTGAAGCGCGTGTTATTGAGAAACGTAATGCATGGTGCTTTCCAACTTTCGTAGTTGCGCATTAAAGATTGAGCAAATGGTGGGGAGAAGGAAGATCGATAGCTACTGCGAGTCGCGAAATTTTTCACTAAAAACATGTGAGGAAGTCGCTTCTCAATCTCTCCCTTTGCCTCTCTCCTTCCTAAGAGCGAGGTGGGGAAGAGAGGTAGTGGGGGTGAAAGGGGAAGATACCTTCTTGTCTCCAAGGGGGACCGCCTCTTAGTGTTTCCAGAACCTAGTCAGCAACAAGACTCGACCATGTCTCAAAATCCTAGGTGATATGTATTGAAATGCTGCTTACAATATCATGGATAAGCAAATCTATTCTTTTGCTATTCCTCTCTTCATGTATCAGATGGTTTTTCGAATAAAATTTCATCGAGCACGAAAGAAAGTTCTTGTCTGCATAAAAGTTCTCGAAGAATATTTTATAACAGTATGGTGTAATGATTCTGATTAACTGTATCTTCATAATAGAACCAATGAGGCTAAGATAGCCGTGAAACAGATCGTCTGCCAGTAACATCTCACGTTCCTAAAATGAGAGTTTCGAACAGAAAGACCTGTTTCATATTTATGAATACAACCGAGAATCAGCAAAGCAAATAAATGAGTTCCATTTTTGTTAGCACTATCTTTTCTTCCTTCTAGAGCTCCGAAATTTTTCGTTAACTCCTTGGTCTATGCCAAGCAATAATCACGGCCTTCACGGCTCTTCTCCGTTCCAGAAGTCCCTCGTGCGCTAAGGAGTTGGCCACCGCTTTGTGTTTATCACCAGTGCATACTTGTCACGGGCATTCCAACTTTCTAATGTTGGCCTCTACTTGCCTGTCTCATACATAACTCGCAACTCTAATATCCATCATTCCCATCAGACGGCTCATATTTGCCCTAGTTCGTTTTGCGCATACCACTAACAGTTCCGTCTTTGTCGTCTCATCAAACAATCGATATTCATTTTTTGAAAGTTAATTACCGACTTCACAAATGTTCGCCGAGTCGTCGTCAACTAAGGCATGTCGTCGCGTTTTCGTTATCTTCTTCTTAAAATGAAATTGCGCTACATTGGCGTCTTTTTTAAATGAATGAAGGATTTCTAGACTCGCAACAGAAAAAAAAATTATGCCCGCATGAATGTGTGAACGAGATAGGATTTTTCTTATACTCTTTACTAATGTCATTATTTGCCGAAACAATTGATGCCTCTGCTCCTAATCCGTATCAGTCAATGTCATTATTGAAACCATTCAAGAATCGCTTCAAGCATATCCTTTTGTGCCATCTGTGAACACTGCAGGGACATTCATTACCCTATCAAGGCTTTTTACGACTTGCGCCGAAATTGTGCGCTTTTACGGCTTTTATTGCTACATTATCATTTGCTGCTTTTTTCCTCCACATTTTGACTGGATCCACACTGTCCTTATTTAGTGCTTAACATAAGCTTGCCTTTCTTGAATCGCGCAAATCAATCGGTCAAACTTTATGTTTAAAATTTCCCACTAACTCTGTCTAGTGCATGATATCTTTTTGCTGTTTTCAGCAACATTTTGCCGGATCACGCCTGCATCGTCACTGTCGAATGTAAGATCGATTTTATCTTAAGTATAGACTAAGAGCTTCATTAGCCTAATCGAACTAATTGTATCACTTGCACCCCAAAAATGTCGTTAATCGAACAGTCGCCGAAACTATTTAATGATTCGACATTTCATAGACCGCCCACCAAGAGATCGAGGTGTTAAAGATAAGGAATTGAATCCAACTCCAACATCGACGTTATGAGTCCTAACAAGCACCATGAACGATCAGGATGAACATAAGACACAACAGGTTTTGCGCTCATCAAAAGATCAACAAAAAAACCTGAGAAATATTGCAATACGATGAGACAAACAAATACACCATCATCATCATGGGAATTACGGAATGAGTGAGCGTGTGGGCGTATCCCACAGCATTCTTCGAACTCAGCTTTCCAAGTGAAGCCTTCGCCCGAGCCAATTCTTCAACCATTTTGTGAGGTGAATAATCCATATACCAAAAGTTCGAGTGCTCCGCTGGCTTTATGTAGTCCATGAGTGGCACAATTCGTCGTTAGCGTCCGATTTTCGCGGCCAAGCGTGAGAGGGGTACAGTTCAGATGGTAAACAAGGTGAGCCTAATCGTCGAATAATGGTCACGTTCTCAGGATCATAAGCCTCGTCGTGATGAACGTTTTTTTTTTATTGCAATTAGCACTCAGCGCAAGCAGATGTTTATGATTGTGCAACGAGGCGATCATATTTCTTGGTGTTTTGATCAACGAACTTTTGGATCAACTGAACAGCACTAATGGCTCGTAACAAATGCTTCACAAGCACCCATAATTGCCAATGGTTCAGAAAGGCTGTTATGATATCGCTTCATGGAGATGAGTAGGAATATGCGACGAATGAGCTAAGCTGTTGCAAGGCATCAAAACATCTCACAGAGTGCCTGCTTAATTGGTCATGTCATTCTCAAAAGGAATGCGAAGAAGTAAAATACCCTGCTTTATGCATTGAATATCCCAATGTTTCGTGGACAGCTGAATCATCACCCAAAAATCGCAGAAAAAACGCACTAACTGATAGAAAGTGAGTTCGGTCACTTCTTTCGAGTTATTTATCGTGCTTTTCACGCGCTTTTCGTCAAGGACATTGTCATTCCTGTGCCAGCATATGTACGAACGGAAGCATACTTTTTGTTTGCCTTGAGAAGCATAACCATGAGAGAGAAACAAAAACCGTGACGACGAAACTTATTGAGAATTATAGTCCAAATTGCGGATCTATCAATCAAAATTTAGCGCGAGCTACCAAAGAATTTATGGGTCGATAGTGAGGCATGGAAGATGGTTTTGTTAGAGGAGTGAGGAAGGAACAGAAGGGAGGGAGTAGGGGGAAGGCGGAGAAAGGCAGAGATAGGGGAAGGAGCGAAAGGGGAGGGAAGGAACAGAAAAAGGACTTTCATATGGAATTTGTATGAATAACGTTGAGCTCATGCGATGAACAGCAGCTGAAATGGAGGTTCGAATGTCAGGTGAAAAATCAAAAAATTTTTGGGCGGAAAATGAGAAATTTTGAGAGAGGAGTGCGAACACTCCCGAAAGTCGGCTCCCACAGCGAAGACAATTCTGATTGCTTAATTTCATTGCTTAATGACCACCTGTTCGCAGGCTGCGTCATGATGGATAATTTAGCTCGAAAATAATTAATTTCAACCAATCACATGGCGAGATATGCGGTTTTAACGAGGGTTCCTGAAAACTCATGTTGTGCCAGCCTGACACGCTTTCCAACCACCTTTCTGCAACAACTGAAACTGATTAGCAAATGGCAAGAAATTCATGGTTCTTAATGGCGACGCTGTTTTCCTCTAATATTTTCCTTTGTTTTACAATTCACTCTAGCAGGCCGTCAATATATGTTACAAGTTGTTCCCCAATCTTCATGAAGCAGCAGAGCGTTCACAACAAATGTATGCAGTCAACTCTCATCCGCTCCAAAACGGTGAGAGAGAGGAGGGAGGGGGAAAATGGAGAGAGGGTGGCCAACATTTGAATTGCAGAGCCTTATGATGGTAGGCTTAAATCGGCAAGTGCATAAATGCATGAAAAAATCGAAATGCCCGAAAAATTCTACGGAATAGCGTCTTAAAATTTGGAAATTCTGACTCTTTCCCCTCCCCCCCCAAAAAAAAAAGCTCACAAAAACTGTTATGAAAACTGGAAAGCGAAAAGTCCTACCTAAATTAATTGCTCGCAACCTACTTCAAATTCTGTGAAGGTTGCCTATGTGTCCTTCGTGCAACGCGACCATACACGCGTGTTCTTCTACATGGTGCCTTCAGCAGTAACCAACCGATGTGATAATTTTTCCCAGGAAAAACTGAAAGACTCATATCCGTCCGCATCCTCCACTTTCTAATGTACTTCATAAGCACAGTTTATGACTTATAATTTAAGCATCCCGTGGAAACCTTACTAACTGGAGCCATCTCAGCATCATCCTTTTCTCTCATCATCACATTTAGCGTTCTGAAATCGCTTCACAATACTCATTAGGCTCGAAAAAGTCGTGAATACTCTGGCGAGATACGCTCACTCATCATTGTGTTCCTCTTTCCTCAACTAACACAAACAAACTTAGATTGCCGTTTCTAATGTCTTCAGCACCTTTCCCGTAACGCAAGACTGTCCATCACAATAAAATTGTGATTGCGCATAAAACAAAACAACACAATGGTTAGCTCCATTTATTGTTCTCATTGATGAATTGCTTTAAATGTCTTATCCGCAGGATTCACTTCTTAGAAATATATAAATACCACATAATGACTTTCTGAGAGCAAAAGACTGTTTGATTGATGACTCTTCCGTCGTTAACCTCCACTATTCCGAGCAAATGACGGAATGAATAAAGCGTTCTATTAATTTCGCTCAACAATATGTCCTCAATTTCATATACATAAATATTTCAAAGAAGGCATAGGATTAGGGCAACCAATCAGTGGCTCGTAGAACGACTCAGTTGCTGATCCTGCTATGGAAATAACAGCTCTTTTCCGCTTTTTTACCTCATGGTGAGCTTGTTCCATTTGAGCATCTGTGACATCCGTGCGTCTGTACGTATTGCATGTCAGTATTACGTGTCAGATTACGTGTTGCTTGTTCAGTTGTTTCAACTCCTGACCTAGAAAAGCTTCCCATTCCAACTTGAGCAGAGTAGTCTACGCCACATCTGAAGGAAAGGTTTATCGACTTATTAATGAGTTAGGGTGCATGGAAAATAACTGTACCGACAAGGTAGGAATAACTGCCCTCAAGTTCGACTACATGAGATGAGATATCGGCATTTGCGATGCGGAATGTTGCCAGAAGAGGGCATGAAGGACAGCAGACAGGAAATAAGAACTATTTTTGAAATAATGGACGCAGAAATACCGAAAAATTGATACGACCGCGATAGCAATTCTGAGCATTTCAACAAATACGTCGATCACCACCGCATTAAGCATTGCGCATCATGCGCATCAGCTGTTTGATACCAAGTGGACGGGAGATTTTTTTGTGTAGCTCAGCGATTTTTGTTTAGTTACTGCACATTTATTTTACTCGCTTTGTTGATGATCGCGAAATGCCTAAACCGTGCCGGGCCATTGGCGCGTTTTTTTGATTGTGTTAAATATCGTCTTGCTGTTGAACTAAACGAATAAGCTAAAGATGCTTATGCTTCAGTTCCAACCGCGTAATTTGTTTGCTACACTAGTAGGGATCTGTTCTCTGCAAGTGCTTCCTTGAGAGCATCACAACTGTGAGCAACAATAATTTTTAGCCGCTTCATCACATCTTTAAGGAAGCAATGAAATTTCAGCTGTGCATAATCTGCACAAGAGTGATTTGCTTGAATGAGCCTCGAATTTGGCTTGTCTTTTCCGATGGTCCCCTCTCCGTGCATCGCCAAGTTTTAAGGGTGTGGTTATTGAAATTTGTTTGTCACTGGACGCTGTCCCAAAACACCTACCGTCATTGGCTATTGCTGATGACTCCCTGTTCTCTTTGGGAAGTTTTTTCTCAAGCACATTTCCACTCTCGAAGCTTAACAATAAACTCTCTCCTTGCCCAGTTATCTGATGGAAACCTACTACAATTAATTGCGATATATTGCAAAAGCACAATCGCATCGACAGTGCAATCTTTGGCCGTTATCACTTCCTCTAGCAAATTCCTTCTTGAGAGACTCATGAGTGGCAGTAATATTTTTCCACAGAAAGTATTAGTTTCGAAATATTTTTGACGAGTAAAAGGTGGTCCTCAACATGACGTCATCGTTCGTTCTTAACGATTGTATTGTTTATAGCGAACGAAATGCCATTGCATAATAGACAAGAGCAACTACGATGAAATCAGACAACAAAAGGATGCCGAATGGGCACGTCACAGATTCATGACGGCTTAACGTGCGGAATTCCACAAGGCTTTTATACCGAAACGGCCAACACAACAAAATTTGATTATATTTGCGACGGATGATTGTATTGAATCAAAGATCAATTCTCTACTAGTGGCCTTTTGTGTATACACTTCTCTTCATTCCTAATCTGGCCTTGAGAGTGACCGCATTTGCTTTTGATCAGGTAGGGAGTTCGCCAGCGCGTTGATAAAATATCTGAAAAATTGTGAATTTTGCTTCTTTCAAACGACTTTAATTCTTTGGATGATGCGGTAGATTTTGTCGCTCGCCTTCAAGTGCACTTTCGTTATTCTCCTGAATCTAAAATTCTGTTTGAAATTCAATACTGTTTCGGAAGATTTCGATCTTGTTTTCGGTGTTATCGCATTTGACCCTTTTGCTGCTACTAAAATGGACGGACCAGCCGAAAACATAATCGCCACAAAAAACAGATCTGCCCGTGTTGTTTGCTGGGACCGTAAACGATGATTCACAAATGGGCACTAACCGCACCGTTCCCATTTCACGGCAAATGCATTACTGCAGTGGTATGTGAATGTGTTCATTCAGTGTGCAGTCGGTTTAACAGTGTTAAACTAGTGGATGAATGTGGTGTAATGGCAAACAGTACTGGCATAATCAAGCCCACTGTGAGTGCCTGAGGCATTACGATGTAGCTGTTTGGTTTTCAACGCATGGATGGCAATTACGTGAAGCCGTCAGGCGAAGCCAACATTGTAGTGGCGTCACTCTTTATCTTTTTTCATGAAAGCTTATTATATCCGCTATTTACATCTTTTTCTACGTTTTATAGCTACTTTGTGCTCAGATAACGCGAATATTAGTCTGTCATGCGAGGGATTCGATCAGAAATTTAACTTTCACACAGTCAGAACACTCATCGCTGTTCTCCTCAGCGCTAAATAGGGTTCGGCTACAGTTATCATGAATTGTACCTTTTCAAAGTCGCAAGGCATTTCTACATCTCTGTGCGGATTCTCCTGGAATGTAAGTTGAGAATTCTTGATAGAAATGTAAAACTGAGGATATACGAGAAATGAAAAGACGCAAGACACAATTTCACTGCAAAAAAAAAGAGAAGAGGAACAAAGAATAAATTGCAAAACCACGAGAGGCACGAGAGATGAGCAAACGAGAAGGAAGGTGCGCAAACTTAAAAGATCAAAAATTTTTCTCTTCGACCCCTTGTTAGTTTTTTCGTCTCTTTATCAACTATAAAGCCATTTGACGGTTCATCGGTATTTTGCAGTTTTGCAGTTTTCTGCTTATGGCATGAAGCCTTTCCACTGTCCTCATACTTTCCTCTAGTACGCATTGTAAGCGGCCGTGGGGCATAGAAACAATAGCATTATGCGTTGGTTAGTTACTTCTAAATGTTACATCGAACGCTAATGGAATGCACTCATTTTAGTGGATGATTACTTATGATAAACAATTCTTATCACTTTGCATAAGACGACTTCTACTAGATTCCGAGTTTATACTTCGAAAACAGGTTGGCAATTGTTTGCGCACCATTCACTGTTCAGAGATCTCGCGCCAAAGGCGTTTTTTTGCAGTTGTAGGCTAATCATTTGTTTCTTGGTAACCAGTACAATCATTCCTTGCGATATATTCGTTGATTATGCCGCTCGGATGAACCTTCAAATAAACAGAATTTGGTTTCTCAACGTCTGCTTGCCAGCGACAATTTTCACTGTTTTAAACTGCGCGGATTGCACTACCGTCATCTGGAAGGGTGAACATAAAAATTTCTAAAGACATAGATCATTATAGTCAAATTGTTCCTCAAAAGGCGCTTTGTGTTGTTTATTCATAACATAGCCTTCTTTTGCATAATTCATTTAGCGAACTCCTCTCTCGAACATCGCACAAACACTCTTTGCTTATTGAGTGCAGCAGCGAATCATATCATGCGCTCTTGAATATTCTACTTAACTGCTTCAATATTTCAAATATTCTGCCATTAACAAAAATTCCTTGCTGCCGAGTCCTCTATTTGAAACCGAAGTTGCGTAAGGCCACTTCTCGCCGAACATTTGTTCTCGTAGCGTGTAATCCAATTTCGTGCAAGCTCATATTATCCGTTTCCCTTTATTATCTTGAAAAGTCGCACTTAATCGTTGAAAAATTTCTTCCACTCCAGCTTTCCTCGGTCAGCCGGTGCTTGTCCTTACCCAAATAGCGTTTGCCGTCGTCGTTCATCATTTCCAAATTTCTGCTTTATATTTTTCCATCATGAGACCTGCGTCACTGTGACCATTTCGATGTTTGTTTTGTCCACTGCTCATCTATTAACTTGGCCCGTCATCTGAGCTTCTTTTCCGAGATCGATAAATGCTCACTTAAACGCGCATACAGTTTCTGCGATAACAGCAGTCAGTGCGCATCTTTCAAGTGCTTCCTCGAGAGCAGAACTTTCTTAATACGTGGTCAAATTGTAATGGATCGCATTTAAGGAGAGAATGCTGCGGATAGGCTGTTTCTTAGTCGTAAGATCCGGGGTGCTACCTAAGCCAGTACGTGTCTTTAAGCTCTTTTGTGGCCACGCTCTTTGCTCATGCACCTTGATTTCAAAAACAGTCGTTGCTCAAGAGAGAATTTTTGTAAAACCATTGAGCTCGCTCAAGAAAACTTCTATTAGCGTGTTTGTGTCAAGATAGCATGCTGCTCAGAAATTCCTTAGAAACTGAAATGCGGCACTATTTTCTCAGCCCACTGCCGTTTAAGGTACTAAGTGTGGCGAAAACAAATGGCGATAGCCGCCAGCAAAAAACTAATTGTGCTTTTTGATTGGTACGGTAGCTGACAATGAAAATGGATTTTGTTTGTAGAGGAAACAAAACAAGAGAAAAATAATAAACGCGAATAAGATAAAAACACTGAAATTGCAAAAATGAGCGGCATGACAAAACCATCGAGGGGATCAGGCAGCAACGAAATGAACTTTGCAAAAGTGCGCATTTTGTCTAAGAACTAAGATCACCCATAGGTCGGTGATCAAGCTTATTTAAGAAGTGGAGAGCACAAACGGTTTCGCGAGTTAGGTGGTGATAATGGCAAGAAACCAACTGTGCGGTAGCAGTATAAATGTTGGCGAATATCGAATAAAACAGCGCACTGGAGAATTTGCTCATATTCCGACAAAAAGAATCACGTCAATCTCCACGCGTCAACATTCCAGCGATTCGTGGCAAAGAAATGCTGATCAACAAGTATAGTCGAGTTGTTAATTTATTTCGAAAAGTTGTCGAATGGCGTCCCCTGTTAAGCGTTTCTGATTTTGATCAACTAATTTCCAAAAACGATGATCAGATCTGCACGGATGGAACGCACGTCTTTATGGTGCGTACTATATGGAATGTAATAAGCGGCCTCTAATTCTTGTTATCGGGTAGAGTGACACTGTCTCTTCCATTTCAATCACCATGCACAACAGTGTCGTTGAAAAACCTCTTTATCCAGGCGCATTGCTCGGTTCAGACAGGAAGGAACATATACTCTACATGCGAAATTTGTGCATGGCAGCAAGCAAGTGCCAGGATCTTGACAACTTGACAAAGGCTTGAAGATCATGTCTAAGCAGATGGAAATGGATTTGTATGTCTGAGGTCGATCGAAAAATTATGAGGTCATCGGCCAGTCGTTTCCAACTGCTGAATACCTATGTTTGAAATTGGTTAGTTAAACTAAGAAAGGCAAAGGACAGCCAACACTATGCGTCACACATTAAGTTGCAAGGCAGTTGGGGAAAACTAGTTGCCCGCATGAAACTGAAAGGTCATCAAGCATACACTGGACGACTATGCCATGTTCAGCGTTTTTCTGAAGAGGAGGAATGTTTGGCACCTTAAGGCGCGAAATCACTCAAGAACGAGTTTCTTCGGGAACGAGACCTCAGTTCGGTGTCTTGAAAAGAAAAAACGACATAATGAATTGGCGGTATTTCCTGCATGGTCGACAAGCAAACGCAGTTCAATAATGCGTATGACGATGGAGTCTTCGCGGAGGCTCAATAGCTCAGCGCGCTACGCTTCGATAGCATACGACCCAAATCGCGCCTTCGTGTCAATGTCTGGCACTCCGATGTCGTAGCCCATTTCGCTGTCAATTACATCCCAAATTTCTGCTGCTGCAACGTTCATGAAAATACTGGACGCTGCACGACTTGCACATGTTCGCGTCTTGCCCATATCTTTAGGTGATTTCTGCAATAACTACGAGAATGCGTGCAGAATCTTAGCTGACGCCATAGGGGAATAAAAGGGAAGTGGAGGGACCGCCTGTAAGCCTTAAGATTTTAGCGCTTGTCCGTGACCAGCAAGTGAACAGACAAACGAGCGATCTGAAAAATTTGAATAAAAACTTAGAAGTGCCTAAGAACGCCAAATTTTCGATGTCTCCACTCTGAGAACTGCATTTTCTTGGTGCCTCTTCGTAGGTTTCTTCTAGAGTTCTAGGACATTGATGATCCAAAAAGTTGAGGTATATGAAAATCAGCCTCAAAACTGCCGACCCGCCAAAATCTCCGAAAATTAGGGCACGGAGGGGAGGAATGGTGAGAGGAGAGGAACGAGGAGGCATGTTTCTACACATCGTGAATTGTGGCTGTGTCATGAAAACCACTGCTACCTTGAACGGAGTTACTGTGGTCAAAAATGCTGTGAAATTTTGACTTTTAGCGTACTGGAAGGAGAAAGAAATAGAATGTGAGTAATGAAGTCTTTCTCGCATATTCAGTACGTTTATTTGCCATAAAATTTGAAATTAAACCAATTGCAGTTATGAGGACATTGAATATGCGCTTTGCTTCGCCAATCTCTGTGTTGACGATTCAACAGTTAGTAAGCAGTCATGACTACCATTTTTCACTTCCATACTGTCTCACTTCCATACTGTTATGCTGTTAATCGGTGAGATTTTCCAGCAAGCTCAAAACAATAAGTTTTTTACGGTGCTGATGATAATGGGAATGAGAATTGGAAATTAATTTGCCTTAACTGAATTCTTAATAATAAAATCCAACTGAAAAGCAACAAAACTTTGTTGCAAAGGAAACCTTAAATGTAAAGAAGGAAAAATTTTTGCACGCGGATATTTGTGTTCCATGAAATCGTTTTAAACGATACCATAATAAACCTCGGTGCCATTGTACTCAAACGTATTAGTATCAAGTGCTTTTCTTTTTCTCTTCAAAGCGATCGCGTTATCCCGCTTCAGTCAAGCTTCATCGCATACTTGCTTCGTTCGAAACAAATGATTTTTTTTCAGCCATTGCGCTGAAACGCGTTCAAGCGTGTTCAAGCGGGTTCATACATTTCACACGAAACGAAGCGAACAATGAACGTCGATTTGGCATCAATGATTTGTGATGCGGTGGAAAAACTTTATTTCCAATCGTCGCTAATGAAGATAATTTTTATTTCTGAATTCGTCACCGTAATTATATCATTTGGATTAGCGAATCTCATGATATTCGCTATTTGGGAAGCACGTGCTTTGCACTTCAATGTTCGCATACTTCTTATTTGTGTGTGCGTTGCTACGATTATTTCAGTTATTGGTAATTATTTCATTTATAATTTGTAACTCATTTACGTTTCTTCTTATATCTTTTTGCTAAGAGACAATGAACATGCCACTGGGCTGCAGCACATTGCACTAAACTGGCAGACAAACGTAGTGTTCAAATGTCGTTGTAATGCGCTTTGCAAATATGACTCCTTCAGAACGTGCAATGGAGGTGGTTACACGAGCTCAACATTTACATGGACCCTTCATTTTCTTTCATCAGACAGCGTCAACCATCGCAAGGCTAATTCCAAAAAATATACAGAGAAAGTCGCATTATGATGAATATACTAATTCACCGATTGCCGTATGGTCAAAAAGACGGACGCTTGTAAGCAATTATACTCTTGCTGCATCCACATGTTTGAATGTGGCAACCGGCCAAGAAAACGGAGGTCAGCAAATTGGAAATATTTACATCCGGTTTTTCAGCAAGCAGTTTGTCATCGAGCTTGTGACACATTGCAAAGCACACAGTGGGTTGCGACGATATGTGCTTTGCGCATTTTTATTTGAAATAAGCTGCTTCTCTGCGTGAATAGTTGAAAAAGCAATGAAGAATTTCATGTAGTAGTGACGAACCAGGGAGCCAAATGATCGCGATAACCTTCGGCAGAAGAAACTAGCGGCGATGGTTGAAATCACTGATTTTGTTAGGTGAAGCGAGCGATTCGGTTTAGTGAAAAGTTTCAATAGAGGAAACACCTGATCATAAGAATGCGATGCTGAACATAATTATTAGGTAATAATAAACTAGTGTTGGTGATTATTATTTGATGATGGATGGTGCTCGGCTCGGAAGCGTTATACCAAAGTGCTTCCGGATCGCTCTTCCACAATTGCAATAACCACAATTTAACCACTGTTAGATTCGTGTTCGAAATGAAGAGCAAATGAAGAGCGCTTACCTACGCATAAAGAATTCCCACCGACCGCAGCTCAAACAACTTCTCTTTCACTTTTGCATAACTGGATCTGTTGTCGCTGTTGGTAGCACTTTGGCAGAAATTTCCAAGCTCCTTTTCTCAAAATTTTTACCTAATGGGCCAGCCGTTCATCTTGGCAACGGAATGAGTTAAGGTGAAATGAGATGATCAAATCACCTTATACGTAAAATTTTTGAGCTGTGCAAAGGGGATAGCAATGAAGACGATTAGTGCCCTGTCGCGATTATTCTGCCAGGATATTTTGCACGCGTCGTAAATAGTGGAGAAAAGAGGTGGTGATGTGGGATTGTGGGGAGTTTCAAGTCAGCAGACAATGGGAAAAACCGTAGAAATAAAGAAGCTTAAGGCTGTTTTCAAAACTTCAGCTTCTCTAAATATCGTCGGCTTTCAAACGTTTTTTACATTAGTTTAAGTGTAACGTAATTTGCGGTCACTCTTAGGCACTGGTGGCAAAAAGATGAGTGCGCGATACTGTGCGTACGGACATAAACAATTACCGTTTTTGTTTCTTTTGACAACCTCATCACATTCTCTGTGAAGAATGATAAAATGACAGCTATCACTCTTCGTGATGACGTGGAAACTCTACTTTACGTTCATGACACCCCTTGCTCTCCCCTCCCTCGCCGTCACCCTTGCGGAACTTCACAATTGTCTTCTCTTAACTCGGAAACCTCCCTTAACTTGGATGCGATGAAAACGTTACTAATTACTGTACATCTGTGTTTACCTTCTACAAACACTGTTTGTTCATCTGCAGCAGTTGTGGATGATAATGGCAGTCGAGTCAGAGTACTATATACTCGCTTCCGTCACAAAAATGGAAACTAGTTGGGTAGGTCTTACAGACCGTAATGCAGTGAAGAATTCTTGAAAAGCTAGGTTCGAAAACAATGGCATGTAAACGTTATGCATGTAGATGAGTGAAAACGTAGTCACTAGCGATGATAAAGCGAAAATCGCTTAGGGAATTAGTAAAAAATTGTTTAGAGCTTCAACGACATAATGAAAGAATTAATAAAAAGAGTCACATGCCCCGTCTCGATTTTCACCGGTCTAGACGAAAGGGCTGCAAAATACTCTGAGATAGGCAGAAAAATGATTGAAACGAAAAATAGTGAAAACAATTAAATTTCCAAAAATCAAGTTCAAGATCATTTGAATTTGAGGTAATAATCTCGCAACAAGCCGTAAGTGATGAAAAGCCCAAAAGCAATTGCACTAACATAACGGGAATGGTAATTGCTCAATGCAGAAGTTTGCCGCTAATCACTTAATTGCAGGTGTGTTGGTTTCATCGGTTTACTTCATCCACGCACTCTTCATTTCAGAAGTTGGACAGCGTTGCATTAAGCTATCATTTTCGGCAGCCAACTGCACCGGTATGCTTTTTCTTGAACTGATGATGACCGCAATGAGTGCAGCTCATTTATTATTAACACAACATTCAAGCACTACGAGCATGCATGAAAATCTTCTCCTCTACTGAGAACCCTATTTAGCACTTCAATGAGACTTTCACGTCGAAGATTTTACTTAAAAATTCCTCGAGGTTTGTGAGTTTGAGGATATCTTCGGAGTTTAGGGCATAGAAGCAATGATCAAATAAATGCTAACACCGTTTTTCAGGATAAGGGTCGCCTGTGCTGAGATTCTGCGCATACCTCATTTTCAAAGATTGTTCAGGGATATTGATGAGGTCAACTTTTTTCCAAAATCAGTTTGCAGACATTGCTAGTGAGCTACTTAAGTTTCTAAAAAATGCCAATATTTATGTTTAAGCCAGCAGCACGAGGAGAACGGCGAATAAAGGTAAATACTTTGATAATTGTGAGGCAAGCATCGAGTACTTTTGCCGGTGCAAGACGAAGTAACAGTCACTTGACTAAGCAAAGTGACGTTTCGCATTTCTGTTTTCGCTACGAAATCAGCGGTTCTATGTTCTTATACCAGGGAAGATATCAACTGGACCGACAGATTGAATCAACCGCCCTAAAAGCCACAAAAGCGAAAAACTCAAGCTGCAATTTTCTAAAAAAAATCCTCTCCCATAGACGAACGCGCTCGCTTTAATGGCAACTATCAGAAGACCGGGTTCACGTAGTGGTTGCTGGTGTATATACATTAACACACGTTTACGGGATTCTGTAATGGAGTTCAAGTACAGTGGAAACTTAAAATAGATAAATCGAACTAAAGAATTATTACAGCACTTCGACGGATTCATTCGGCAGGAGGTGTAGTTGTTATAGCATCGACCATCTTTTTGGCATTCGAACGACTCATCGCGACGTGTCGCTTCGAAAATTACGAGAATCGCGGACATAAATTGATCGGTCTTTTGCTTACATTTCTACTGGTGGGCAACGATTTTGGACTTTACCTCTTTCAGGGCCGTTTGTAATTAGACCAATTATGTCAATTCGTCAACGCAGTGCACAGCGGACCATACAGTGCACCCGAGATTATATTTCACTAGATTTGCCATCTCGTAGCCTGGCTGTCTATTGTCTTATAGAGACTATATACGTTGCAGTTATTCGCCTTTTGCTTGTCTGTGTGGCTTCCTATTGACTTCAGGGATTTTTGCTAGACATATCATTGCTAAGCCCAAGCATTAACAAAAAATGTCTCGCCCCATTTAAAACCCAGACGCTTCGTACTGTTAGATCCGAACTACACCCATTAGATTTTCAGATTGTTAGCTGGTCTTCAAGTGCAGCTGCATACGGAGCATGGGAGTCATTGTTGAATGGAGCATTCAGAAGCTCCTAATTTATCGCTTAGTGGAAGGTGCCCTCTTAGCCGACTTAATCACTTTCATAAATTGCACCAGCTAAGGACTTTGTCTAGCTCTCACAAAGATGTGTAAGGAATATTGAGGCTGTTAGCCTTTCATATTTACGTGTGATCCAAATGAAATTTCATATCCTGCTTCTGTTGTTCTGCACATTCTTTATTTAGGCATATTTAGGCATTTAGGCATACGTTGGTAAGCATAACAGATACTTGAGTTCCACCTGAATTATATTTCCTCACAATTTTACACTTTCGATTAACCTCCACTGTCGAAATCCTCGGACGATGCGTTATAAGTCACATATACTTCAGTGTTCTTTTGCGGATTTTGTTGCGCTTGAAATTTTTGCGAACATTATATAGAGTGAAGTGCTACTAAGAAATTAGGCTTTTGTTACAGTGCGCCATAGCGGTTCCCGTATGCTTGCGAACAGCACCGCTAAGCGATACAATCTATCCGTATTGTGCGTTTGGGTTGAACGATTATCGGGCGACATGTGACATTAGCTATGCCCTATTCGGCATTCAGGTGGTCGCGTTACTCATCTTCGCCAGTCTGTGGTACCAGAACGTCAAGAAGATGGTTTGTCAAACACGCTCAACTTAAGCTAAAAAACCGCATTTGTCGAATTTTGAAGAAGAAATTCATATTACCGTGCTCATAATACACCGTACAGATCAAATGCCGCCTTTAGAGGAAGTAAATCCTCGCATATTTCTGACAAATGGAGAGCGGCACTCCAGTTCGTGGCGGTGCGGAGAGGGAGGGTTTTCTAGCCTCTGCTGGGAGGCGTTCTTTATATATATAAGGTCATTGTAAATCGGATTATTTTTGGCCACAGTGAAAGGCTCTATCAGGGTGAAAATTTCATTCCGCGTGATACGGTTATTCATATGCGGTGCCTACTGGACGCTCAGGAGCACTACTTGCAATGTAGGAGCGGGGCTATGATAAGTACTTAGAAGCATGTTTTACTAACTTCCCTGTTGCACGCACGCGGTCGCTTGAATTCATCAAAAAAATCGTTGAAAAATTAAGCCTTTGTTTTGTGTGATTCTATTTTAAAAAAAAGCAGTTTTGTGCTTCTGCAACCGCCTTATGAAATCGCGTGAGATCGCGCATGTGTTGCTGACTTCTCATAGATCTCCGCAAGCCTTTACTTATGCTACATCTAGCTCAAACATTGGGCTTCGATGTTTGGCAATTCCACAACTCACGACTCCACATCTCATCGACGATGGCCACCAGTTTTCTGCTACTCTGGTGCCGATCAGAAAGCAGAAAAACGTCGCGGTTTAATTCAGCAACGACCTATCAGAACAGAACTGAAAACGTTAAGAGTACCATTGTAGGTCAGAACAGCGTGAACTTTTCAAAAAAAAATTGATGTGAGCATCTAACACTGGCATTGTTTCCTCCCATCGTGCCCTCACAAAAAAAAACCTCATTTTTTTGTTTGACGGTGATTGCTGATCATTACCCGAGTCGAAATTTTGCGTAAAATATTCGTTTGCACCATTTTCCCTTGCCGTTCTACTTTTCTCACCTTCGACAACATATTGCCCTGTTGTTTTCGAGACAATACTATAAAATTATTAGCTCAGTAAAACGAAAACTGCGAGAAATTCATGTTTAGCCCAACTTCTGCCTCAATACCATGTAGTATGGTTATTTCTTCTGAGCATTCCAAATATGAAACCAGCACATCTGTCCTCTACACTGTAAGGCTTCTTGTCATGTCACACAGATGGCTTCGTGATTCAATACTTCGTATCGAGTGCATTACATCTGCGGTTCGATCGAAACACCTTAGAAAGAATGACCCCCAACCGAATGTGTTTAAGATAGTCGCATCCATCTTCTCCCCGACTGATGCGATGGATGCATGTGAACCTATGAAGCAAAATCCCTAGTAGAAAGCAAAATCCCTAGTAGAAAGCTGTCAGTGGCAAAGGAAGTCATAAATGTTGCAATGCTGCGCCTACGAATAGCATTCAAGGCATAGTATATATTTGGGCTCTATTAAATACATAGTTGCATCCTGAAGTTTTGTTTGAGGAGTAGGGTTCAGGACATGGTGAGCAATAACAGCCTTATGTCCTCGAATAAAGTCTGCCCTTGATAGCTTGCCTGTGGAATAACTCCCTCCTTCCTTTTCTTCCCCGCTTCTTAAGCATGCTAAAAAAAAGTATTTTCATCTTGATTTAGTTCTCTCCACATAAAAACTGAGCGGGATATCATGCATTTTCTTCCTTACTGGAAGAGCTAGATATGAGTCTGGGAGAAGTGGCTTTCCGCTCGTCATAGCCTTAATTTCGATTAAACTGTTCCCTTTCCCTTCTCCTCTCCGGAATGGTAAAGAAAATTGCAGCGCCCGGAACCTTGTTCAAGCTAATAATTAAAGCCACAGGTGCAAAGATTTCAGAAGTCAGCCAACGAGCAACCGCATACGTTGACTATGCGCTTCCAGCTGCGAGAAAATGTCGACACGACGAGGCTCATGCTGCCGATTGTAGCCATCAACTCGTTGTTCATGCTCGCCTGTTCAATTATCTACGCTATATTTCTTCCGCCGCTCACACCCACCACAGTTTTGACGACGGATGTGCTACGCTCAGTTGTCGACTACGCGCCCATTTCTGAAGCAATGGTATTCACTCACCTTATGAAACCTATAGATGCTTTATGACAGTTAATTTCAAACGGAAGCCTCTTATGAGATATTCCATGAAACCTATAGATGCTTAACATTCAAAATGCCATCGTACTCATCCAGCCCGCTCTTACATTTTGCCTAAGCAGACCAATTCCTGCAGTCAGTTAGTTATGCTGCATATTTCGAGCTAAGAAAAAGTGGAATAAGATGTAGAGCGAGCATAATGTGTTTCCGCTTGAAAAGATTACCAGGCTAGACGAATCGTAGCTCATTTAACGAAGAGTCGTCCTTCTATTTCAGATCTTACTGTATCCGATTACGACAATGACGTTCATGTTGCTGTTACCCGTGACGAGCGTTCATATAAAACGGTCCCTTCGCCGACTGACAGGTCTTAGAAGATGTTTTGGATATGAAACGAATGTTGTGGATTCGATTGATCATGCTGCAGGTCGCGATTATTTCGAGCAACTCAGACAGCAATGGGCATGAAGTGGTTCAAAAGTCGAACTATCCAACGCATGAAGAGATTCGGCAAAAGCATTAGTGCTTTTCCGCTGGCAGTTTTCGTCACAAACGTCTCTGCTACAGTCGCTTTTGAGCCCTTTTTGAAAAATTGATGGAAATACTTTGTTCTCAAGGTAAGAACCATGGAAAAACGACAGAATAAATGTATGGTGAGCAGAATAATTGTGAATATTTTAGCCGAACCGAATTTTTGTGTTTGATAACATGCCATAAATTCGTTCGAAATTAATTGAAAATGCAAGGAGCAGTGCTCCACTTTGATCAATTCCACGCTTAGCGTCACCGAGGCTAGCAATGTTTAAAAAAAGCGAAAATACCCTCGAAATTTACTTGAATCCCTCAGGAGAACATTAAAATAAAGCACTCGACTGTGAGTTGAGAGTCAGCAATGACTTACGCAAACTACGACATTACTTTGAGCGCTTGCCGCCTCAGCGACAAATGCGGAAGAGAGCATTTACCAGTATATTTGTTCCATTCATTATTATTAAGAATACAACATCAATAGAACACATTTAAAAAAGAAAAAAAACCTTTTCGCATTCCATCCATATATAGTATACGACAGTCGCACGTTCCCTACACTTTAGTACACCTGCTGCGATCGCAGCCTTCCCTAGAACGCATCATTTCCTCTCGACGACTAGTCAGACGGTCGACTTTCAGCGAGCCACTGATAGTGTTTTTTGCAGTTTTCAATTTACAGTTATTGGTATATGGAATAGCCTTCCTCAGAACATAGTTGAGCAGCGAGATGTTTTCATATGTAGACGCTCCTTTAATTCACTCGGCTTCAGAGTGCTTTCTGAGTTTGTCTGTTGAACACTGTGTACATGCCCTTCCCCTTCACTTTTCACCTCCTGCGCATTTCTTAATTTTCCTCCTAAACCTCAAAAATTTAATTGGCGGTCTTCGTTGATTGGCTTCGCTTCTTTTATGTAATGTGCGTAATTCGTTTATACATATGCTTGTACATATGCATTTACGTCAGTGTCGTTATGCATTTACGTCAGTGTCGTTATGCATTTACGTCAGTGTTGTTATGCATTTACGTCAGTGTCGTTATGCATTTACGTCAGTGTCGTTTTCCTACGTATCATTACTGTCATGGGCAGTTTTTTTATTCGTTTATACATACATTGGCACATATGCATTCACTGCAGTGTCGTTTTGTTATGCGTCATTCATTTGTGCCGTACGCAGTTTTTATTCGTGTGAATAAAGGCTTCCAGCTCATTTCATCAACATACGAGAAGATAATAGACACCACAAAGTTCAAATTGTTAAAAATATAAAACTCTTTCAATAACTGTGATGATTAATTACAATGTGGTATTGATGAGACATACGCATGGTTTCATCAAAACATACACCCTGAGTGTCAGCGATCCGAAAAGAACAAAAGGAGAGGGAAGCCACCGATGCAAGCAAATTTGTGTTAATCGACAACTCTCGATAGAAAAGTGTTCTCAGCATCAGAAAAATTCGATCTTTGCATGCTGTCCACCAATTCTCACTCGTAACGGCTAACAGTGGAAGGGTGAAAAGTATTACAAGGGAAAACGTGAAAAATAAACTACAAATGGTATTTCTCCTAAACGAAACTATCAAATCCAAGAATATCAACGGAACGGGTTATGTATGAGCGAAGTTGTCATCGAAAATGGACTGCAAATAATTGCTTCAAAATCAGTGCTCTTCGCTAACAATTTCTGATTTAGTGCTCTGCTTTAAAGGAAGCGAAAGTAAAGCCTATCGTTATATCAAAATCAACGTATCGTAAAACTGAGAAGTTTAGCAGCAAATCTCAATGGAATGTAAAATTGCGCAAGGAAATGGAATGCTATAGAAGTCGTAATTTTCAAGGCGATTTGGTGATTCTTACACCTTTTACACATCTAACCGTCGAAATCCTCTGGATAACATTTACATATATCCGGAAATAATTGGCTGAAGCTCGCCTAACTATAAGCAGCTATATAACACTGCTTCTAGTGCGATATTTTTGCCAAAACTTATTGCTCCGTTTGTTCCTGAATTTCTTTCATGTAGAGCCTCGTAATACAATGGTTCTTGAACTATTTCTATGCGGCCTTTTGCAGACGATTTGTAACATCGCAACTGCAGATTTCAGCATTGTTGCATTCAGCATCATCAAGGTCGTTGCATACTTTTCGAACTAAGATTACTAAACCATGCCAATAGAATCGATTCACTTCGAGTGTAGATGATACTGACTTTACGAATGATGAGATAACAATATTTGCTTCAGAGAAGATTCCAATAAAACCGAACGCTTTCGTAATTTGATCATCGCAATCTTTATATGTGAACAGAAGTGAACTTCTGACCATTTGGATCGAGGTGTTTTTGAATTAAAGATATTGAAATTTGTTGAACCTCGATCTTGCCGACTTTTTTTTAAACCAAGGTGGGCTTGAATTAAATGTTCTTTGAGCTAATCTATTCCAATCGAAAACGCTAGCAGCTTGCAATATTGAGCGACCACTTGCGCCCAGTTGCTCAGTTCGACAGACTGAATCGTCTTTCAACGACAGGTGCCTGTCGCTCTGGTTAGCTTGCAATAGCAATGTGCGCTGGAAAGATCGACAGTTCTGTTGGTGAGGCAAGGCCCTTGGAGGTGAGTTAGCCAAGAAGCCATCGAAGGACGCCAACGGCTGGTAAGACCTTTAAAATAGTCGAAACTTTCCGCAGCCATGCACCTAAATAATTGTGAGATATACGAGCACGAAATACGTAAAGCTCGCAGGAAATAACATTCGTTACGTTCACAATTTTCAAAAAGAAAAAACTGATTTTGTCGTTAGTGCTTGGCACGAAATGAGTGTAATGGATCTTCGAGGCATTTCATTGCTAATTGCACTTTAGCACTCAACGACATGTAAAGAAAGTTCAAGCAGTAATCCCTTTTAAAGAGGGGTCAATAAATGCGAGATGAAAGGACGATCCTAGGATTTGTATGTAATTCAGAGGAAAGGCGAGACAAAGCGATGGACGGAAGTGTGAATTGAAATTAGTGGTTCTATTCTCACCTGCTGACGACGATTGGTTACAATGCGAACAAACTGCATGCAATAGTGAGTCTTGTACACATAGATTGATTATTCCTTCATTATGCGCTAGTGCAAAACCATCACATTGCATAAACTTGCCCTTCCTCTCGAAAACATAAAGGCAACCCTTTCTGAGGGGATTGCTTAGGCATTTTTCTAATAGGCTGATTCAAACAAATCGAGAATCCAGCATATGAAATGTCCGATCTGGTATGTCAAGGCTGGACTTCACGTCTTTCAACAATCGCAGTGATCGCCTCAATGTTATTTGAAAAAATGGGTGGAGAGCAGGAGCGCACCACCAACCTAAATGTGCAGTAAGGAGGGAGTGGTGGAGCGGGGGATGGCATTGAGAAGCACGAGACTGCGGCGAAGAAACTTCTGCAATTTTGAACGCGAATGAATAAACGAAACAATTTTGAAATTTTCTTGCGTTTCGTTCTGTCACCGGCGTTTTGAAAGGTTTGCACCCCTTGTGCTGTTCAGAAACAGAATCGCTAGTTCTTTTCTACGTTATCACGACGCCATGATATAGCCTGAGGTTGAGGATATAACTTCTTGAGAAGTCCACATCGGTGGGTTTTCCCTTCAGTCAGATCCACCTCCATTCATGATCATAACGAGAGAAATTCATTGCGCTAATTAATGCTATAAAGAGGGCTTTTCGTATAGCGAAGTACAAATTAATTGGTTTTTCCAAAACTGCAAAATATTCCCGAATGCCTAAATCGATAGTGTTTTGAACGTAAATTGTTCGCAGTGACGTGAAATCGAAGTAAAATTTTTCAAAGCCTTAAACGCTAACAATCACGGCTCTACTGTTGTTTTTATATTGTGCTGGCTGCTGCGCGTGCGTCAAAAGAATTAAATAAAAATTAATTGTTATGCCAAAGTGCATTCGTCTGAGAACGGACGCTTAACGGTTCCTAGCTTTTAGATTGTAGGTGGAAAAGAGGAAAACTTATAGTCGAAGCTTCATCGCCTCTTTTAATCCAATGGCTAACAGATTAATTCTGCCCGATTTCTATACAAGTTGACGAGACACGGATGAACTGACGCTCATAACCATTTCCGAAAGAAAAAGAATCTTAATCAAAGCTTCTCGAACACTTATGAGAGGTCAGTACTTACATGTATTAAATAATCACCCACAGAGCAACTTAGCGCCTCCATTTTTGTATTTACATGAACATAAGCTGCTGACGAAGAGTTTCGAAAACAAATGTATAACAGCTGAGAAGAAGACTATCCGCTGTACGAATAAATTTTTTTCAATACAAATAGAAATACAGAGGTTGAACAAAGACAGATACGAAACGGAAATAGGCCAATCGTTCTTTACTTCTTCACTTGTACGTATACTTTATTCATCTTGTAAGCGGATCCACTTTCGTGCATGCACAATATCAAATGAAACATTCTTCAATGAGTTTCCTTCTGCTTTACCAAAAACAACGCCACCATTAGTTTGAGCTTTTTTTATGTTATGTAGTCAAATCTTTCTGAGTGTTATGAATGTTATTCGATCGAGTAAAAACTGTGCGCGTATCAGCACAATCCATCTTTATGATTTGATGTATGCGTACTCCAACTTATAGTTGTACGCTTTTAGACGTAGTTCAGTTGCTGATATGAATTATTTTATAACTCAGTCAGCAGCCAAAAGGTAACACTCAGTTTTCGGCTCTATCGGCTTTTGAAGTAATCAAATACACAGTTTTTATTATTCGAGTCTTATGATATGGTGCGATCACTGTCGAGAAAAGCTTCCTTGCAAGTTTTCTACACACTTTCTAAAATTTTCAGTTTGCAGAGCGCGTTAGGCGGGCACTGCATCTGTTCGTATCTATCCGTGTCTGCCTTTTTCGGCAAACGTTAAGATGCAGTTACTAAATTTGGCAGGTATTATTGTCATGTCCTCCGCCCATGTTCAGAGCAGTTTTATGAACTCAGGGGAAAGTCATACCCTTTAAAAGATAGGAAAATCCGCATATTTTCGCCGACCAGGTTGCGCACATCATTGACTGGAATGCAAGAAAACGATTCATGAGTAGGAAAAACTACCCTTGCGTAGCCCGACAGGTAAAATGGAATTTCTAATATGACCTAAAGGCAAGACGGCCTCCTGACCTGTGCTGACGAAATAAATGCATTTCTGTTTTGTTTTAAGCATCCATTACAGTCGACTCATTAGAAACAGCATCACACAGCTGTACTTCTTACATCTTCTGGAAGGATATGAAAAATTTCGGCCTCTCTTGTACGCCCCACAATGTCAGAAGAATTCCAAATCCTTCTTTACTAGAACCCTTCTTCTAATATACGTCTCCAGTGGGGAAATTAGAAGTCCCAAGATTGGTGGTCAATATACGGTTCCTTTCCGTTAATAGGACTTCAGTCACCATGGCGAGGAGATGTTTAATGCGAAATGATTACAGTCTCTGAGGTCTTGAAGGGAAATGACAAGTTCCAATGGCGCCTTGCCAATAGCACGACATGCACTTTCCACACATAAAACGGAGTAAACGAATGAAGATGCTTAGCAACGCAGAAATTTTTCCCCTCAAGCCACAACCAAACAACTGCGCTCCGTTGTTGCGCTGTGAAGCGATCTGTTGACAAAATGGGAGGCGATTTGTTGACGAAATCAGACTTATTTGTGCCAACTTTCTCCGAATTTCCACCTCTATTTTCCCATTGTTGCAGATTTCTTGTTTGGAGCCATTGCTTATTTGGAGACCTTCGAAATGGCACACATCATGCCTGTCAAATTCAGTCGTCGAAGTTATGGGAGCACTTATTGTTCATGAGTTTAAAATACGACATAGACAAGCATCGGGCAGACACACAGATTATATATTTATAAATGTATTATATAAATATACAAACGCATAGCAGGCAGTAGCTCAGTGGTAGAGCTCCCGCTTCGTACGCGGGAAGACCTGGGTTCGATTCCCGGCTGATTTCCCAACGGATCGCCAGCAGGCTAACCACCAGGCGTTCCGAAACTGGTCAAAACAATCATGCGTGGGCATGGTTGTCAGCTGCATCGATATGGGAATCGATGAAATTACAGCTGCCTTTGCATCCCTTTGCATATAAATGCATACGATAGACGTAAGGAGCCCATAATGCACTACCAAAACTGCAAAAAGGACATTAAAACAAGAATTCGAACCCCCTACCCTTCCCTTCTCCAAGCACATCATCCAATTTATTGAGCAACTGAGATCTCGGTCGCTTTTCTCATTTTCAGAAGTTACACTTATGAACCTTTACCTACAACTGATCACCGTGCAACCGAAACAGTTCAGCTCGTTAGAGCAACAATTCTTCTATTTGAATGCTCTCTGTACACATTAGTGCTACAGTCACAGATTCTAATCAGTTAACCTTCATTAGGTTCAAAATGCTTCTGTCACGAACACGTTTAAAATGCACAAACAATAACTTTATTACAAACCTAACCGAAAACCATCACATCTATGTGGCATAAATAGCTGCTCTTTCCGTCCTGCTGATGGCACGTGAATGGTCGCATGATTCACCGTTCAGTTGATTCCACTGTTGTTGCAATTGATCGAAGTAGAGATGTCGAGCGTGTTCCTCTGGCGTCACATCAACCACGTTACCGCTCTTCGATAAACATCTATAAAGTCCCAAAAGATGCGCTAACGAATGGCGTATATGAGCATCGAAGCGACCCATAAAATATACGAGCACAGTGGTCATCAATGGCAGCATCGACAACTGAAATACATTGAAATTATGGAACTGTTTAAACTCTGGTAGAAACAATGATAAGGCTTAACTGGATGCGAGCAGCCAAACACATGTGACCAGTGCTTGAGGGGTATGGGGGAAGGGAATTCATTACCTCCCTCTCCTCCCTCGCACGTTCCTCACACGGTTTAAAACACGGACACGCATAGTAACAACGAATACATGCCAGATGCTCACAAAAAATGCGCCCATGCGCCCACAGCTGAAGCCC
Source organism: Toxocara canis (assembly GCA_000803305.1). NCBI lineage: Eukaryota > Metazoa > Nematoda > Chromadorea > Rhabditida > Toxocaridae > Toxocara > Toxocara canis. The sequence continues at coordinate 92,083 of JPKZ01000490.1, forward strand.
ATCTCCTACCCCTCCTTTCCCTCCAAATCTCTTCCCCTACCTCACCTCTCTCCTAATCCTTGAGAATTTTGCGGGCTACCATTTCTGATTCAAATTTTGTAGGGCAGGAATTTTTTGAAATAGAAAACTTACACCAGCAGAGAGTCTTTGAATGACCCATAAGTGCTAAAACCGCCTGAAAGACTTACTTTTCTAAACACTTTTTTTCATGAAATTTTTCCATATTTTTCGGATCCACACGGGGTATTTCGACTTAGCTGCTCGAGATCTCTCCTCAGAAACCCTGGGATTCGCTCGTGAACCACACATTGGGAGAACGGGATAGGTTATACTCAAGTTCGGCTTAAATAAAGTACCTCAGGACAAAGAGGTATGCAGAGAAAACCAGAGTTTGGGAGGACATTGAAAGAGAATGCGAGTTGGAGCAAAAAGTGCACAGGTACACATAAATTAAGGAGTGTAGTGCAGAAATGAGATTTTGATTGCAGTACCGTACGGCACAGAATTCTCTTTCTGCACTAAACCCTCGCTTTTGTGGGCCTGCCATGGTTCTCAAACTTTGCGGCTTCCATTTAGAATCTTCTCACACCTTTTGAGTTTCTGTTAGTCTTTCATATGATAGCCAGGCTCAGTTTCACAGTCCTTATGTAGTCTTCGTCTTCCGAAATCGGATTACACTGATTTGCTTAATAAACCTTGAAAGGTCGCACAAGGTCGCGTGAACTTCAAACTTGTGTGTTAGACATAGACTGGAACAAAAAGAAAATTCAGAACACTCGTACTTGAATTTCCGAATAGATGCTATATCGACTGACATCATCCAAATAGGCGTTCACATCCGAGTAAAGACTATGAACTGGTAGAAATACCGCATAGAGTAAGGTCTGTGACAACATGAAAAATCCGCTCAGAAGCACTATCGGCATTGTCAGCTTTCTGGTCGCAATATTCTCGCGTATCTGATATCGAATGCTTAATGCGTTCTCGTTTGGACGCTCCACCATCTGCAACCGTTTCAAATTCTCACTGGTACCACGTTGCCCTACGTGCTCCAAAAAAAAGCGTCTCCTCAAGAGAAGCACCGCATCACCAGAAATCACCTGCCAGTGTGGTTCAAATAATTAATCACTTTATTTTCGATAAGTAGAGGGTCTGTTATCATTTCACTCGTCAACTCGATTTACAGAATCATTTATAAGCTCCACTGAAGTCTTCTGAAATGTGAACGCCACAAGCCGTAAGGGTTCTGTAGATGTTAAAAGAGAATGTGAGTAGGAGGTCAGGATAATTGCCGTTAATTTAATCTGCACTGAACTGTAATTCTCCTCTGCTCTATCCCAGCAAAATCACGATGCATGTTCATTAACCGAAATATGCAAGAATGGTGCCAGCACACGATGCACAAAACAGCTTCTCAGACGGTTCGCTGTATTTTTCAATAGCAGAACTGAGGAGCTACGTCTTGGTAGTCAGTCGATACCATATGTTGTAGACCCACTTCGAGACTGCATCTGCCAAGAGATGCCAGTAAACGAAAATACTCGTTTCTATCATAGCCGAAAAAAGCTCGTGCATAATTATATTACACAGTCATGTATAGTCTAGCATCAGTGTTATCGACTGACTCAAGACTACCTTTCATACTGTTAAGTACGTAATAAAGCAAATAAATAGGCGCCGCTGTTTGAATGTTCAATGTTAATGTGCTTTGGGCAGATGTTAGCACGCTTTGAAAATTTGACCACAGAATGGAACGCACATAGTTCGACGAATTCAAACGATGTTGTTGTTTAATTACAGCGAAACGCATTTTAAAGTGTTCTATAACGTCGATTATATTCTATGTGGAAGAAGAACACTGAAAGCTAACAGTCGGAACACAAAATAAAACAAAGAGAAGTGAACGACCTTTCAAATCAAACAAGAAAAGCAAAAGATTTCATAGAGCGCGTGCTGCCCCAGCATCATGTTGAGACGCTAATTCTCCTCAAAATGTCGGCTAATTAGAGTTCTTCAAAAATAGCAAAAGAGAAGAGCAACAGAATTCACTGTTTTCTGAACAACAAAATGAAGCAGTCGAAATGCCATTTGAAGTGGTTGGCGAATTCGCTCAACCTTCTCACTTAGGAATTCAATGAAAAGCTTGCACTATGAATTTGGTACATCAGACCAAAAGAACGACCTGAACATAAAGTTCGGACAAACCATTGAAACTTATGTGTTGATGATCCGCTGAAAATAAAAATCGGATACGGTAGTGTGTAACAAAAGTACACAAAATTCAGTCAAATTGCCACTTATTGCGACTGCTAAAGGCGGAGGAGTCGTAGCTGGATGCTATTCGGTCTCCGATTACAAGTACGTCCACTACTTCGTAAACGGATTAGGTGACAGAACCAATGCGCTAACAAGACGGGCCTACAAATGTTCCATCTAAATGAATGCAACAGAAGCCAGTCGGTGATTATTCTCAACTGCCCTATTCTGATGTTTTCTATGCTGCCATCACTGACAGCATAGAAAACATCGGAAAAACCATCGTTTACTCCTACTGTACTAACCTGAAAGGACGATCTTCGTGGTATTGTAATGCCCTTTTACACTAGAACAAAGCTAAGGTCATTTATGAATCCGTCTGTTCAATTACTACATCCGCTTACGTTCATTTACTGCTCGTTTCAATTCCGCCCATCGTACTTTAACTCTAAACATTGCGATATGCCATGTAATAGTGCTGCATTGACGCTAAACTGATATGGCTAAATGCACTCGCTGAATTCGCGCTAACTAACCGAAATTTTGCGATTGTGATTCCATAATACGATGAAAATGAGTATCGCACAACTCTGCACTACGATCAGGATGTATTCAGCGCTCTTCGAAAGTGTCGGGTTGAAGAGCTCGATTGCGCAATAAGGAAGAACCAGACCGCTGCTTTTGTTTTGACAGAACACTATCGGTACTCCCACAACCCACTGAAAACATTGCATTAAACATTTGCCAAATCGATTTGTATAACTAGACAGCAAACGGTTTATAAGCAATGCCCTGACAGGAACAAGGTGTCGTGCACAAAAAAAAGATGTAGCGATGTAAGCACACAAAGGAAAGCGGCGCCGAGAAGACTGTGGCAAGCTTGATTACCTGAGGGGCAAGAGACACGAAAAATTAAACCATGATAAGCACTACAATAAAATAGATCCGATCTGCACAGTGACCGCATGGGAACCTCTGCCATGCTGAACGCTGATTCCTTGCAGCAAACCTGGTGCCACATTACAACGAAACGATGACACTTCAACGAACTTCCTCAGTTTACCTCGTAGGCACCAAAGACCGATAACGACAAGTCATGACAAAGATTAACAGCTGAGGAGCACATATGCTAGCATGCAAAGCAAATAGTGTATGCTCCGCTAAAATTACTCTCCCTAATAAACTGTTTGCAGACAGGATGCTGGCCAACCTTCCAAGCAGTATTTATGGATCGATGAGGAATGCAATGGATCTTCTAAGCGTTTTGTTAGTGTTAGCCTATGAAAGGGTTAGAGTTTCTGTCACGCCTTCCTTTCGTCCTTCGTCATCACGCTTCTCTTAAAGAAACGGGGGATATGAGACGACTTTTACCTCTGTGCATCAAAATTCTCCGCACTTTGTTGCCAAGACGATCCCCCTACCCTTTCCCTTTACTTGCTGTCCCTTCTCCCAATCACTTCCTCATTTACACAAAACAAAAAGAAATAAATGTGGAAGTAAACGAGTAATATGAGTGGTAGTGACAGAGCTGGTTAGAAGCAATAACAACAAGTGCTAATAGCAGTAAGTACCACTAACTCAGTAATTGCTATGACAGTTTAGTGAACAGCAACTAAGGCTAGTAGCAGCAATAGTACACAGGCAAAGTTCCATTAAAAGGAATGGTAACGTTACTTTAGACAGTATATTAATTGCAGGCAACGAAAGCGATCAATCGTTGGCACTCATTCCTCTCCGTTAGTTTCTCACTGCAATGTGACTTTTGAACACTTGAAGGCTCATATTGTGACAGTAAGCCTGGCATGCATCAGTCTTCCTTCAACTCCATCAGAATTCTGCTCCAGTGGAAGGAAATTCTTCCTGAGCGGAAACAGAAACCCGTCAGTCCATCTTGAGAAAAAAAGAAGCTCTTGTTACTGCACTCTAAATATTTCGCTGTAAACGTCGTTTTATGCATTGGACTGTAGAAGTAGCCAAAAAAATCGGCCTTGTTTCAACTGCAACAACATCGTGCCCATATAGATGCTTGTTGCATGCTATTATGATTGACCTATAAAGACCCAACCTATCAATAAATATTGCGCGGTAAATATAAACAAACAAGAAATAATAAATATTATTCAACGTAAGAAAAATTCAGAGTCATATTACACCTGTAGAATGGCGAGCAGGAAACCAATCCATTTCCTTTGATGTTGCTCATAGGTTCTATAGAGGAGTGTCGCGGTGATACGTTCAATGGAGAGAAATAACGTCGAGACGACAAGCACTGTAGCGCCAAAACTATACACATTTCGCATTGCTAAAAAATTTTCATTCGACTTTTGTTGAAAGAGCAAACTAAGGAGAACAGGAACACGCAATCCTTCCTCTTTTCAAATAGCCAGTATCGCTTAATCCTGGCATCAGGAAATCTGAAGAATCGTCCAAGTAAATTAGTGAACCGAGTTGACTTTTCTTCCAAAACATAGATATCGATATTCTTTGACGAAGCGATCTGTAGAAGAAATTTCCGCTCTCATTGAATTAGTGCGTTTAAAAGTTACAACGTGTTAATAACGTCTCATTCAAAAGTGCGAAGAAAAAATTATTACCGCTCAATTGTTTGCAAAACATAAAAACCTCATAGTTAACTCCAATTGTCAAACAAAAAATTCCCTCAAACGACCGAACGCCAACAATTTGCATCTCTTTGCACATACTATAAATCATCACACTACGGGAAACCTTTCGATATTCTCATAGGAAAGGTCGTCCGCTAATACTATAGGAAACGGTCGTAATCAAAACAAGAACCCTGACTGAGTCAACGATGGAGTAAGGTTTACATGACACTGAAGCGAAGGGTTTTTAGTAAGTGAATAACTCTTATGTGATTTTTATTCATAAACAATTTTGCATACAGAATTCGTCACATATTCAAGCAGATTTGGTGAGCGTACTACGAAGAACTGAGTATTTGAGCTTTGTGTTTTAAGCGATGACGCACGACATAGGCATGCATGTCTTGAGAAGAGCTTACCAAAGCAGTCGGATTTTGCAAACGTCAACCATTGACATCGCTCCGCAGGTGATCGATAAAATATGGAAATCAAGTAGTAAACCGAGTTAAGCACTATACCTAAATTTCATCTCGATTGATTAGAGTTTTCATAGCGTTCAGGTTGGCGGTGACTTTCTGCGGTGAATCGAATGGGTGATACGACGAATGAAAAATGCGGTGATGGAGGAAAATCGGATGATTTGCGGAAAATTTCGTAACTGCAAATTTCTCCACTAAAACCATTTTTTCGCCGTTCTAAGGCAGAATTAGTCAAAGACTTAATTTTTAGTTTGTTAGCCAACTCGACTTTTCAAATGCTAAAAGCAACTCTCTCGGAAAGTACGGCTAGTTAAAACGAATGTTTTCTTTCAAGATTTGTGAAATATTGCAGCATACACATCTAATCACTTTAGCCTGATCAGAAAAAGATGTACTTAGAGTTGAGCTGGGAATGAAACGCGCTAGCACGGCCTACTGGATTTAATTCTCGCAAATCCTCCAACGACGATTCATCCACTTTCATGACTGCATGAGTTTCTTGATGGAAGTTTATTTCGTTATAACTCTTCCTGTGAAGCTGTCGTATTGTGCTATTTAAATACAATATGATACTGAAACCCGAGAACGGATACTTGGTTTATGCGATCGACACTACTCACCGTCCATCGATCAACTTTTATCGTCGCTAAAAACAAATATTTCTGTTTGATCCTATTGCTTCATTAAAGTCACAACTTTACTGCACTGTCCCGAACATGACGAACTTCGGATTACGTATAAACAAATCAAAAGTGACGAGCTCTGGTAGGTATAACGATACTGTCATTTTTAAGTATTTTTGGGGATAGGCTATTTCATATTGAAATTGTGAATCGCTCCAACCAACAAAAGCTTTGCATCACTGAAAACCTATCTTAGAAAAACTTTTTGCCCCCTCTAGGCTAAAGGTGCTCAACGCACCGGAAATTTTACAATTTGGCCGGTTTTCTTAAAACAACTTTTTCAAATTTTCAGTTCCCTCGAATGCTGACCGATGTACAGATTACGTGAGTCTGTGAATAACCCTGCTCTGAGCTGGGTGACGGAAAGGTGACGGTGCTCATGTATGAATGAATTGTGTTGTAGAATGAGCCAGAACACCCAGCAGCGAGAGACTTTCGGTTCGCTTTGTTCTGCAGTACTAACGTTCAACTCACAAAAACATTCTCCAGTAAACGTGGAGTGATTTGTTAAGAAGGCATATCGCATTTTCATAAGGGAAAAGATCTGAGTGCTTCACTGTGCTTCAGCATCCAAAGATGTGCATCGCGTTCAATCAAGAACACTTTCTTGGATCAAGGAGACGGTGGTGCGAGGGGCAAGAAGTAGGAAACAGACTGTGACAGGCAGTAATGTTCAAGAAAACGGTATTAATTCGCTAACCAACATTAGCGACCAGCAATGCAGCGCAAAAGCAGATCAGTGAAATGCGAACGTTGAAATGAAGAAGTTTATTGAAGAATATGGAAAGTGTGAGCAGTGTTGAACTGAGCGTTGCTGTAACACCCAACAATACTTCGACAACGAATATGAATTTCAATTGCGAGCGATCGAAGTAAAGACGAATAGACGTTTCGCATACATGATCCGTTAGCGATGCACTCATTGCGGTTGACGATCGCTCAACGCCACTAAAAGTTATCCGATTGGAATGAACTTCTCGTAAACGAAATAACTCATTAATGAACAGCGCATTTTCATGGGAGTTTCGACACATTACCTTAATGGCAGAGAGACACAACGCCATTAGATATCATCGCATTGTGTTTGATAGTACGAAGAAATCAAATGCTATAAGGCGTGAAGTTCGTTGATGTAAAGGGATGCGAAGGCAGCTGTAATTTCATCGACTCCCGTATCGATGCAGCTGACAACCATGCACACGCATGGTTGTTTTGACCAGTTTCGGAACGCCTGGTGGTCAGCCTGCTGGCGACCCGTCGGGTGAGCAGCCAGGAATAAGTTGGCTGATAGGACGCTGAAATTCAGTTGTTGTGAGATATATGCGCAATGGGCTTGAAATGCGCAATCAGAAAGGCGTCCAAAGTGCCACATTCACAATTCCTGTCTTCATGTACGGGGATTAGAAACGCCAGGAACAAGGCTACCACTATCAACAGGGCCAACACCAGCACGGCTTCCCAAGTAGAGGCCATAGCGGTATGGCCATGGCTTTTGTACGCTCTGCGGTGAATAATCATCGTTGTGATTGCATTAACCTCAACAAACACACGCATAAAATAAAATCGTCACAGTTCTCAACAAAACGGGAAATACGCACATGAAAACGCTGCCATTTCCAAAAAGTTCATGTAATTTCAAAAAAGACTACTTTCAGGAGTACAACTCCAAATCGCAAACCGATTAAGCGCTTCACAAAAACTCTGTTAAACCAAGCACAATAATAGTAGTTCATAAGTGCAAACGATCAATGATAGTTCATAGGTGCAAAGAAGATGACAGAAGACTATGACGCTTACAGGAACGAGAAATTACGGAAAGCAGCAGAAGAGAAGAGCAGCTAGAAGAAAACATGGAGGGAGGTACAGCTGCATCAGAAAATCCCTACCGAGTTCGTCGACGGAGCAAGAGAAAGACCAACCGACCGAAAACGCGTAGAATAGATTTACAAAACATTCTACAAACGGCCGTTTTCGTCGACTGTTCCAGTAGAACCCCTGATCTAACCATGGCCTCGTCCATACCGGAAGTAACAACCAGTGAGGTGTAAAAAGCCGTATGTACCGAAAAGAGAAGGCTGCAGGTGTTGACCGAATACGTGCAGAGGAACTCCGAGCCGGCGGCGACATACTTGCAAAAGCGTTGAGTGCTTGGTTTTCGTGATACCTAAACTTGGGGAATGTTCGGGGGAGATGGAAACGGTGGCAAATAGTGTTGATACCCAAAAACGGAAACCATGAAGATATTCGCAACTATCCTCGAATATTTCGGCGATCACATGTTTAAAAAGGTTTCATAAGAGCATCCGTAAAAGCAGAACTTTTCAACTCCACCGCCCTGCCTGTATTGTTGCAAGGGTGGAACACCACGCTTGCTGAAGAAAACAAATTAGTGACGACTCAGCGAGCCAGGGAAAGACGCATGGTGGGTGTCGGTGGATTGCAGCACATCGCGAACGAAGAGTTGCTTTCCAGGTCTGGTGTAAAGGACATCGTTGAAGAGATGTACAATAGAAAACAAAGATGGGCTGGTTATGTAGCCAAGATGAAAGACAACAAATCGGCTAAGCCAATCGTTGAATGGTACCCAAGAGATGTTAAACGACCATGCGGCAGAGCCAACAAGATGAGAAGATCCGCTGCGACGTCTAAATGGTGTTGTTTGGACGCGGCGAGCTCAAGATTGCGACAGATGGAAAATTTGCCAGCTGCATCGATGGAAAGAACGATGCAATCGATGAAATCACAGCTGTTCGAGGTTTTCAAGTTAAGTACAAACGAAAGCTTAGTATCAAATTGACTTCCTTCCCTCTCAACGTCAATGAAAACTGAAGCGATTAAAGGACGACCAAGGGCGATGCGGTTCGGGCGCACCTGGAGATAAGGTGAAACGTAGGAGTCTCCTGAGCGCGCCGTCCTTTCCCACCACCAATTGCCACTCTCGCCCCATACTCAGTCATCTTCACCAAGTTCACTGCACCCAATGTTCAATGGGGTATTCATTTTATTCCTATCGCTGCTTCTGCTTGTCACTTCGCCAAAGAAAGCACTTAATAAATTATGCTGATCCGTGAGTTTTCGAGTCGTAGCTCGTTACAGTAGCAATTCACAATCAGTGCACTTTTCTCAAAGCTTCACCTCAGCAAGTAGAAGCTCGCAACGGAAAGCCCAGGTAAACCTTCATAAAAAATCTCCCTCAACGGTCCTCCTCATTATCCGTCACTTTTATTCCCTCGTGATAAACAATTCAAATTTCGAGAATAAATTTCATTATAGTTCAGACGTTTAAATATTTCCTAAGTACGGAAATGTTTTATAAATATGGAAGAAACTTCTTTCTCCTATCTAAACAAGTGAGTCACCTTGTTCGCTAACTTCTGAAAGTTACTGTGCATTGCAAAATTTTGCCGAAAAGTTTATACAATCAAAAATACTGGAAGAAAATTTTGAATGTACTGATTGCATGTAATTAAAAAGAATGCTTAAATGCGTCTTTTCATTCATTTCCAATAACGCAGTACGGAAAACATACAAGCGATGCGAAAAATCATATAACCGACAATATTCAGTTCACATTACCACAGTCGGTTTTTACTTATAACTATTTTGTCAGCTAATCCACAGATAGTTAACAATTTAAATATTCATCTGTTACCCGAAGTCGCCTTTTCCAGGGTTTCGCATAAGAAGAAGCGATCATTTCGGGCACGTTGTTATACGGGTGATCGCACTCTAACTGCAGCGCTCAAGTTGATCATTTCTGGCTTCAAAATGAAATTTTCAGCCGCCGTTGAAAACATTACAGTCTTCTGAATCATGCTGGCGACACTCTTGCTTATCTAAGAAAGACCAGAGAAGATGAACAGTCAGCGTACTCGGTGATACGTATTATTCACATTATGAGGTTGATAGGCACAAAAATATCGCTGAGAATTTTCATGCGCGCGATCCACAAGTCCATCTAAATGAGTAAATCGAGTAGAAGAAACAGAAACAAAAAAAAGTTGAATTTTTATTTTGGAAGAGGTGCACGCGTTACCCGCGAAGGCGAGCGTTTTGTGCACCTGAAGGCGGCTTGGTGAATCGAAAATTTGTTGATAATTCATCACAGTGAAGTCGTTACAAATTATTCTTTTGTGGGAGACAATCCTTCCGGAAGGAGAAGACAAAGGAGAATCGAGAGGCACAACTCATACGCATTTGCAGTCTGCACTGAATTCATTCAGCTGAGTCGATGCTCATCCGATCAGGCGTCGAATAAGTTTGCCGTAACGTTCGAAATAAACAAACCGTAACGATACTGCTAAGGCAGAAAAGAAGATATTAAGTGAAGCCAAAGTCACCAAAAGCACTTACGACGGTGCAACTAAATTCAAATGAGTAACAACAACAAAGAACTATTTGAAACGACAAGAACAAAATATAACCTTCTTCGATACCTCTAATAACAGAATACGGCGGCGTGTTACCGTTCCGCCACTTTCCCCTCATCGCCGCAAAACTTCATTAGCTGCCAACTTCTCCCAAGTATAGTATCGTCGAGAGTGAACATAGAGAGCAAATCAGGAAGAAATGAGGATGGTAACCATTCTGCAGAAACCCTCCGCCCATCCCTGTGACTGATTTCTAGTAAGTCCTAAGAGGTAGCGAGACAAAACACGAGAGAGCAATTTGTGAAATTTTCAGCGGCGACAATGCTGCAATCAGCTCGAGCAGACACACACGGCATCCGTAAGGCGCATTCAATGTGTTTGAAATGTGCCTAATTGATCAGCTCAACGCAATAAAACATCTGCGAAACATTCTTATAAGTGACTGCTCATATTGTATCGTTTTAATACCAAAGTTCAAAGGAAAGGTTCCCTCGACGATACACAAAACTTCATTGTTATTTGCACTGAATTGTTCAACGGACTGAAAGAGACATGAGAAATCAGTGAATTAATGACGCGGTTGAGCATGTGAGAATGCGTGTCGGAGGGGACTTTTTATCCTTTCAAAAGGTACGACCTCCCCTTCCCTCCCCCCCCCCCCCCC
>JPKZ01000490.1:103552-126023 GCA_000803305.1 Toxocara canis
TGGGAAGAGGATGTGATTCCGGCGTTTGAGGCACAAATATTGCCTAGCAAAGTTGGCAACTTACAGCTACAATTACCGACTACAAATTACCAGAAAGATGGGAAAAGTGACATAAACACATGCATGCGAACGCATCGGACATCGCCAACGAATTCCAAATTTGCTGAAGTACTTCAAAGTAGTAATGATTCGATAGCATAGGCGCTTAAATCTTAAACAGAAATCTCGTCCCGAGCGTAGTTTTTGCTAGGTTTTATACATAATCAACGACGTTACACGACTTGTTTCTGAGGCAACGACCAACCGGCGTGAGCACTATGTTGCAAAATCCAGTCACCGAATTCGCAATAAGTGGCTTCTATTTTATGTAACGCGTATGTCCCCTCTGCAAAGTGCGTTCGCACACTTACGAGCCAACGTTCACACGCCACTGATGCAAATAATGAGTTTATTCGATAGCTGAATTCTCTGTTGTTCACATCGCATATTCCGCTTCATGTATTCATTTAGTTGGACTTATAATTTTTTTAAGAATCAAACATAGAGCCCAAAATGCGATCGCTACGCTAAATGAAGCGAGTTGTTTGCCTTGTTTGTAAGTGCCAACCTAACGAAAACTGAAACTGTTGACCATCTACAACAGTTGTAACACATAAAGGAAAAATACCAAAAGTTTAGAATGAACCAGCTGAAGCTATGGAAATTTTATGCGATGGCAACCTTCAAACAGAAAATAGAACGTACCGCTGAAACATGAATGAAATTACACCACAAGGAAACTTCCTTAGATTTGATCATGCAATGTGGTGAATTTTTTTAGGCTTAACGATAACATCTTAAAACAGGCTAGAATATAAGTATAGCCTCGCATCGTAACCATTGAATCGAGAGGTAAATTCGAAGTGAAGAGGAAAAACATTTGAGAATAGGCGACAATTCGTTGAAATAACTGAGCATTTTCCATCCATTGTTCCCCTCATTAATGCCTTTTAGTGTTCAACGTTGCTGAAAAGATTTCTTCACCCACCTTTCGCTTACATTTGCGCTTATGCAATATCCGCTATAGAAGACCCAAATCAAATCGGACCGAAAAATAATTTTTTTGCCGTTTAAAAAGAAAAACTTCTAGCGAGTTATTGAAAATTGTGCGTTGTGTGCGTTCGCAGTTGATGTAATCTCCATTAACGAGATGCATTGTTTTAGCACAATTATTTGTTACACGCCTTCTCAAACATCTCCGCAATATCCTTCCCAATTAGTTTAGAGGTCTTGCACTTCATCTCACAGCACAACAGATCAGATATAAAATGAAACACAGGTTTCATACCAACGAGAAGCGCACAGAGAACAGATAAATATACGAAACATATTATTCCTTACCTATAACAAGAGCTTGAAACAACCACAAACGGGCTTCGATAGACTCTTTTTATGCATCAAAGATGCCACACAATCAAGCACTCCTAATATTACGGCATTCATGCTCTACAAAAATGTGTTTCGTAAAAATCAAACACAAACAGGTATCGCAGTGCACCCAACGGCGATTCAACGGAAATTCTACCAAAAAAAAGGAAAGAATGTGCACGCTCCTACAAACTTTAGTTATTTTGTTTGTAGCTGGTGCTGAACTGAACATGGAGCTATTTGTGAGAAGCAGAGGTGGTAGTGTGAAGACCGGTGATGTAAAGCTTTGCCAAATCTTTCCGAATCAGCAAGGATGTTAATTTGAGTTCCGGCGCCACCTTCGCCCTTCAGGATACTTGCTCCGCTCGGATCTGCAGAAAATGTGGCTTTAACATTAAAATTTGCGCAAATCTGGCTCCGCGTTCGGCCTCCACGATGACACGGCTGAAGGCTTCTAAGAATCTTGCGTCGAATACGACTCCGACTGAAGTCTTCGGGCGTGGCATGGCTCCTATTTTTGTTCCGAGTCTTCGAAGTCTAAGCCCAACTCGAGGGGGATCTGGCACAGGTTTCTTCACAGGAGTACAAAAGTAACGGCATTCAGGCTAGAGCTTTAGAGCAGCTTCTACCTGGAACTGTTACCGCCTCGATATCAGGGAGCCTTCAAGAACCCCGATGCACTTCTTTTTCAGAGCGAGCGGCGAAAAATTTGCTCGGCTGCTGGGATTTTTGCATGAATGTTTTTACAAAAGTGCGGTTTTTTTGAATTTTTCTCTTATGCTGTTAGGCTTCGAAAATTGGAACTGCCTTACGGCAGTTGTCCACTAGCCGTTCCCTCGATAGCGGGACCCCAGCCAACGTAGCAATCATTTAGTTTTAAAAAAAAATAGTGAAGGATGGGAAGGTGCTTAGATGTTGCGATGAAGTGTTTATGTCATGAAACAAATTATTTTCATTTCGTGGCTTCGTTAAATAAAGAACGTTGAAAGCAAAAAAAAAAAACCAAACAAACAAGAAGGAATAAAACATGCGATTACGATAATCGAAATCGGTGTCAGTTGTGTACAAGCTGAAAGATTCTGTTCTGAGCGCAAAATTTTTAAGAGATTTTTGAACGCAAAAGAAAACGCTATTTGCGCTGAAATGACATCAACAAAATTTATTTCACAACCGAACAACTCAAAAAAAAGTAAATGATCATAAAGTGAAAACAATGTTGAGCCAAGCACGAGCAACTAACGATTATGAGCCGTTAATCAATTGTGCCAAACAGAATAAGTGAACACTAAACAGAATGCAATTATGAAATAAACGACCATAAAACATGTTCAGTGATAAAATTGAGATTGATGATAATCATTCTATGAATGATTATAGAATGATAATAGAATGACAAATGAATTTTTTTTAAATTAAAGAAAAAACGAGTTAAACAGGTCGGACTGCACAAATTTGAAGAAGTTTTTGTAAACGCTATCCTCGTGAAATGTATTTCAAAGTTTTCATTCATCTCTTTTTTTCCGAATTCGAAAAGGCAACCAAGTTGGACAACATTACTCGAGGAGATGACGATAGTAGGTAATGAAGCTTTGCCTACATTATAAATTCCGATGACGCCACATAGAATTACCCGTTAATGCTACTAACCACCCTGAAAGCTTCATCTATCACTAACTTATTGATTCCCAGCAAACCTAATAGCGTGATGCGTCAATAAATTTCTCGGATGGAGCTGCCAATAAGAATGAAAGCATCAAACAATGGTAGTCGGTATTTATGCTTCAAAACGAAATTCAAAAGCCGGCACTTTTCGCTACTTCTATGCAAATTTCAAGGATTACATCATTGGACAAGGCGTTCTAAGTGAATTTATGGCTCCATAAAATCTAACAGCGGATCACCGATGTTCTGCACTTCTTCAAAACATCTCCAAATTTAAAGGTGCTCAATGGTGTCATTCCATCTGCGACGCTGCTCACAGACATTAGAAGCAAAGTGCCGCTCGCTCGCTACCCTGGAGAATGCCATTAACGAAAGCCTGGAGTCAGGAAAGGGACTCGTTCACTTTAGCTCAAAAGTTCGAACTGTCGAGGAGGCAATGAAACCAGTCCAGAACATTTCCGAATTTGCCGTAATATGACAGCTTTCATTTGATAAAAACTTTCGATGCCTCACGATATCGAATAGCTTAGCGTAATTGGCATATACAGTATCACGGCCTGAGTTCGACCGTTCACTGCCAAAATCTGATCTTTGCAGTAGCCCAACGATTAAAAAACTCTTTACCTCTTTTTAAGGGAAACAAAGTAGCTCGGGCTCCAGAATTCAATCCATCGGACAAACATGTGCGGGTACTCACACGCACTCACACTCGACCTCCCAGTGACTAACAAATGCAATTTGACAAAGCGCTCATAATAAATCAAGCGGAAACAGGTCCGCATCTAGCACGCATAAGCTTTCATGCAAGTCGAAATCAGATCCATCTGCGGCTCCGGCTTCGGAGAGTAAGATTTCTGCGCTACCCTACGTTGAAAAAATACCTGGCTATGCTAGCCGAGAAGACTTGACTCCGGTTCTTACTTTGACTAAGAACTTCAGAAAATCTGGTCCAGATTTCTGCCCTGCCACCGGTCATCCTAAAAACCTGACCTTCACTTCAGGTGCGACTCTAAGCTCAAAGACCTAGCTCTAGCTTTGATTCCTGCACCCATGGAACGGGAAGTCTGACCTCTCTTTCAGGTCTCCAAGATAACCCGGTTTTGGCTACCACTTTCAACATAGCGATACTCCAATCATGAAAAACCACGATTCTAGAATCGTAGACTTTTAGGAACAAGAATGTATTAATATTGTTCAAGAGGATCAAGAAAGTATTTCCAGCCCCGGAATCTGTGCGTCACTGGTGAACAGCTCAAATTTGCATGTCTTTAAACAGAGTAGAGGCTCGACTGGAATAACTGGAGCATTTCTAACCGGGAAAACGGTGGAGAACCTGAATTGCAACCTGTAATGATTGTGACCAGATCTTCGCTCACACAAATAAAACTGATAAAGCCGAAAAATTGCTAGAAAAAGAAGAAAAAAACACAACTACGCTTTGCGCCTCTTCTTTTAAGACCAATTCAGTCGTGCTGCACCTTTTCTAATTCGTTTTACAAAGTGCATATTGATCGACTCCTTTGACCTTTGGAAACATTCCAAAGAATATTTCGCTGTTCATTCGTTTCTCTAGTTTTCAGAAAAGATCTGACCGTTTGAAAGATTGCAGCACAGAAAAACAAGCTTTTGGAGCAAACTGTATGTGAAGGGCAAACGAACACCGCTGATGCAGTTGTTCGATATGATCACAAGGTGCACTCACGAGCTTAGCAGTTAACGCGACTTTAGCACGAATTTTGGTATCAGATTAAACCAGCCGTTTGTTTCGTTTTTTCTTCCACTCTCTCGGCATGAAGTGAATTGTGCACAGCATAATTCACGTAATATTGTAACCCACGTAATATTTGCAAAAACGGATTACTCAGTAATGCTTTGCACGTAGAGCAACTTCCCTATCGTTCCTTATGAGAGCATGAGATTAACTAGCTTAATGAAGCAACACACAACCGTCAATATGAGCAATTTAGCCAGGTGGATAGATCAATGCACAAACAAATGAAACGTGATTCTGAGCGATTGTTTGGCGATCAGGATTTGTGATGCGATCGAATGCGTCTTCCATATTTACATGTGACATATCTTCGAATGACGTCACGTCCATGTGTCGTGGTTGTTGTTGATCTCGTGACGGGCAGTCGGATCAGTTTCAGCAAATTTTTCCTCTCATAAAATAGATTTTACCATGATAACAGCTCATTTCAAGCGGCTGCAAAAATTCTCATTTGAAGGACAATATGAGGTGAGGCTACCACGTTTCATAAAACAGATAAAATAAACCCTCTCTTATTTCTTTGCCTTTTCTTTTGCTCACCTCACTACCCTGAAATCCTCCTAACTCCTCAGGTAAGGCTCGCATATCGCTCCCTCCTCATTCAATGGGTCATTCGTCTAGAGATTTCTTCTATTCAGTCTTTGATAGGAGTTCCGTTTAAAAGCTGTTTGAAAAGGCTGTTCGAAACTAGCACATTCGACGTTTTCGGTTTGCATGGAGTTTATAACATTTGACAAATCATTATAAATATCCACAATATATGATGCTACTAAACCTATAAAACTGAGGCTTGTGTGTCTAATTTGGATGATAACTACCAGGTCATACATTCAAAATAAGTGCAACTATGTGGATAGGTTTGGTTACGAAAGCGTTGAAGATGTGTTTCAGTTTCTTTTGTTGCTAAGGTTTCCTTCCGCTAAGCCTTTCTACAACAAAACAAATTCAATTCGGTTTCAACGTTTCAAAACGCTCTTTTGCTGCAATTTTGGCGAGTTGCGAACCCATATCACAACATTTAAAAAAAGGGTTGAACTTCGAGCACATGCTCATCGATCAAAGAAATAAGTTTAGGTGGACTGAAAACTAATGTCGCCATTTTATTATAAGGCAAAAATTGTTATCTAAGGATTCCACTATTATGTCTAGTTATGCTACTGTTTTGGCTAGTTGTAAAATGCCATCCCAGATGGTCTCGTTCGTCTTATAGTAATGTAACCATTTTTTTAAAGACAGTGTTGTAATTCCCAAAACGTTTTACCTATTCACTTAAAAAAACGTCACTCTTGCATGGGATATTCTGTTGAGCGGGGTGCCAACACATCTCAAGGCAAAAAAAAAAAGAGCTACATGAGCCTTCTTCATCCGAAGATCATCCATCCGCTAGAAACTTGAGGAAAGCTGAAGACCCTTCTTGCTCAGAAAACCATTCATAAAAAATTCTCTTCTTGTATTAATGAAACAGAGGTATATGGCTCAGTGTTGAAAGGAGTACAGTAAATTTTCAGCCTTAGACATTCTGAGTTCTTTCATCCCCTTCGTTGTTTTCTCTCGTCAGGATAAAAATAAAGTCGTCCGCAAACATTAAAAAAAAACTTCCTTTTAGGGTTATTATTTTAACAGCACAATTTCATCAATTTGCATCGCTCATCATTGCTGATTATTTATCACCAACAAGTGAGTCAGAAACGATGAAGCGAGATTCGTCACGAGAAAAAAGTTGGGAGACGAGCAGTGAGCTAAAGCACTAACCTAGCATGAGTATAAAGCGAACGTCACTAACGCTCAAATACACACAACAATAGAATTTCGCCAGTCAGGCACAATTAGATTCAAAAGAGTACTCTCAGCTAAGTTAAACATTTGACTAAATTGGCAACAGTTTGCCATGTCAGCTCGATTCCTTTTTAAACCGTTTGCAACAAAGAAGTTAAGACCTTAGTCATGAACAAGCAATCACCAGTGTTCAAAGGAACTTTCCAAGGTGATGGAGTGATGGGATGATGGGGTATGGGGGGAGGAGGGATTCTGCTCCTCGATTTGTGAATTTTCTGACCAAAAGTTCCCTTCCCCCATGTAAAATGTAGTTTTCAACCCGGAGAAAGGGCCGCATAAATAATTCATATGGCGCCCAAAATTATGTCAATTTTACAATTAAGCGCCATATGGGCGCCAATTGTTGGAAGGGCGTCAAAGTAACAAATTTGTGATGGAATTTATTCAATAATCATCTAATTCCACGTAATAAAAATCTAGAACCGTTGATGGGGGTAGGGGGTGGGGGGAAGGGAGGAAGGGGGAAGAGGCACATACCTTCATCCTTTTCCTTTTCATGATGATGCCAATGCGAGATTTGGTAGGACACGAAAAGAGTGATAGCCCCATTCAGAGACGAGACTGATTCAGGAATCAAGAAATTTTTGATCGGGACGAAATCGAATAGACTCCTCAGCGTGCTTCGGAATTAAGGGAACGGTGCATTGCGTTAGAAACGCTTTTTGTTAAGAACTCCTCCAAAATTCAGCTTTCAAAACATGCCGCATTTTAAAACGACTGACAACGATGAAGGTGTTTTCGAGTGTTTTTTTCCCTAGTTGGGCTTTCAACTCGATTATGTAGACTACTGGCCTTTAATGCTGAAAAAAAAAAAATAAAAGCAACGACATGTAACCAAAAGCTTACAAATATGTGCTCAGAAAATTATTGCTTGTCAATTTTATTTCAAAGAACAATCGCAGACTGTCAAAGCATTTCACGAAAAAACGAAAGAGGAATTCGGGTGATTTTCGCACACATTTGTTTGCTTATGAACTGTTTCAGTGCAATTAAGGCCCTTATTTCTAAAGTGTTCACTTTGGCACTATATGCGCTAATTTATGCATATTCACCTTTCACATATGAATTGATAACAATGTGAGCAAGAATCACATATGCATGTTTACTCGCTGCAGTTGAATACTCTCAATCGCATCATACCATCACTGCCAAGAATCTGGCCGAGCATATATGCAAACATTTATGAACCCGTATTTTGAAACTCTCAAAATAATGTGGCAGTACCATAATGTGAGGTGGACTTAAGTGAGTCCGACCTCGATAGGTGCGAAAAGTAAATAAAATAATGCCCTTCAGGCGTAGAAGAGTAAGTTGTAAATTAACAACTTAAGCATTTCGTCTCACACTTCTGCCGTTATTTTCAGTAATTCCAAACACTAGTATGCCCAGCTTCTCGTTTTTTACAGTATTAGTCAGCTTATAGAATTTAGCGTTAAGAAATCAACGCGTTCGTAAAGTTCTATTAAGTGTCTAGTCATGTGCAGTAAATGACACTCGTAAATCGTTTTTCGCTTAAAAGACGTTAACCATAGAAACCTAGCAGCATCATGTAATAAATTTTCCTCATTGCTTATATGTCGTTAAGTTTGAGAGAAAAAGTCATTAATCGTTGTTTACCTGCGAAGTTTCGTAAACAAGTGATAAAAATTAACTTGTTTACGAAACTTCGCAGGCACTGCCTTCTTATCGCTGACGATCGCAAGTGTCGTTCGAGAACTACACCAATTGTTGTAGTTTCTATACTTGTGAAAGGGGCAAAAGAGTTGTGTAATGTAACGAGCAATAATTACATAAAGGTTCACGTGATCGGTTTCGATTTAAGTAAGCGGAAGGAAAAATTTCGCGATAACAAACGTTACAAATGATTACTGGTACTCATCGAAGTAATAATGGTTCGAGCAGCATGCGAGATTACTGGGCACAGTCAATTAGAAGACCCCTCTTAGCGGAAGCCCTCTCGGTAGGCTGAAGTTACACCCCTTTCCTTTTCCTGAGCTTCCCATTTCAAGAATCAGGTGCGAGTGCGCCTAATACACACCACCATTTTATGAAGTGGAACACGCGCACAGCTGAAGAACTCGAAAAAATCGTTTTGATTTTAATGTAGAGAAATTAGTTCGAAAATATTTTGCAACAATAATTGAACGCCTTTCTCGAAGGCGAATGCTATGTGCATCAAGGTGCCTATTAGGCGTCATACGATAATCAAACTTTGATAACGCACCAATTTAGAGCATTTACACACAAAACAGAATGTTTTGGAGGGGTGCTGCAAAGAAAATCTTCTAAAGTATACTTATTGAAATTTCAGCAGCTATGGCAAATTTACGTGAAATTATTCGGTGAAGCGCTTCACAAGGATGAGTAGCACAGTAACATACTTCTGAGATATGTTACTAATAGGAATTTGAACACCCACAAATATCGCGCCGTACGCATAGACCTATAACTGAATGGCACTGTTATGTGCGAAGATGGCAAAATGATTTCGCCGTCATCGAGCAAAAAATTAAGTCGCCTTTATTTCCGCATTTTCTTCACCTAATCGCCAGTGGCCCAAAGAGGAACCTTTGCGCTGAGCAATAACCATCGCATATTTAAATGCACACCTCCGGTGCAAACACTGGTTACCAACTATCTTATTGGGCGCAGCATGAAATAATTGTTTGGCATTACTTTGACTGATCCTCATATTCGCAAGCAACAACTCTTACAGAACCCTAACACAACGTCGCAGCTTCGCCTCGTCGTAAAAATTCTACCGCTGAAACGTTCCAAGCGATACAAACTTCGGCTACTCTCAGCTTGTGAATTTATTCCCACCGTTCCTAACCTCCAATTTTTTTCTGGAATCGCTCCACTCTTCGTTAAATATAGGAAAAACTACTCTATTCGTCCAGTCTTAATCTTACTTCAACACTTCACCGCTTGACTTGCTATGCCATGAGCCGTCCACATATAAGCAACTTCGACAACCCAGCGATAACTGAGACAAACTCACTGCAAAGGGGACCAAGAAATTAACCTCACTGCCGATACGAAGCTTATCATGCCTACATAAATATATTCCATACAGACAATAGAAGAGAACATTAATATCAAAATGTCCGATGAGGACATGTCGGAATATTTTTTTCTTTTTTTCTAGGGTTCTGTAACCAGAATGTTATTTTCTCAACGAACGATTCCTTCAATTTCGGTGCATCACTTTATTTCATTCATAGCCTGAGTTATTGCATGGAAGTGATGGCAGAAGGCAAAATGGACACTTTTTTCAAGTCACATTCTGCATTCACATTGCTCATTGTAGCAACGAGTGAACAAAGAAAGAAGGCAAATAATTGTACGCTTAAATAATAACGATTCCCACATTGCTATTATATATCTTACAATCCGTAACCGCTAACTGATCAAGATAAGAACAAAAAAGGTACAGAAATTGAATGGTCGATGCAAAAAAAAAAGATCGTCACATATTACGACTCCATATTACATTTTCGTGTTTCGAGCGTTTCCGAATGAAATGAAGTAAATATCTAACGACGCAGATGTGTTTAGACTTCCCCAAACAAATATAGGTCGTAAACAGGGTCCAGATGTCTTTTTTTTTCCTGGATCGATTATTCGCTAATGATCCTATATTGAAGTTGACAAGTACTTTCCGCAGCAATAATATCTAATTACGTTTAAAATCAAGTATATAGGCAGAAATGAGTTCTAGCATAAAAGGCCAACCCGTCAACAGCCACTCAGCATGTTTGCCTCATGCAATTGACGGGTTCAAGGTGACAGTCAGCAGTAAGTTTTAGGTCGCTGTGAGCAGCTATGTGCAGGAGGGAAGTGGAAAATATAACTAAAACTGGAAAATATATATATGGAAAATATACATGGATATATATGGATAAAACTGGAAAATATATATATGGATAAAACTGGAAAATATATATATGGAAAATAACTAAAACTTCTTAAAAATTTTCAAAAAATTACTCCAAGCTCGCGTATGAAAACGATTAAATGCGCAGAATTTTCAATTCTTTGGCGCCTTCAAACTTTCCGACCACTGAAAGGTGTTTTCAGTGAACTCTTCTAATATTTCACGACTATTTCTGGCCAACTAAGTAAAGCAGTTACCTGCAAAATCCCTGCCTAGAAAATTGTGAGCCACGGCGATTTCGGAAATTGGCTTGGGGAAGTTTTATGTATACATCATACATTCACAGTGAAAGGATGAAGCGTAATGTTAGATGAAGCATCAAAAGATGACAGTAGGCTAAATACTGCCAATAGCTTTTTTTATAGCTAATTACTGCAGCTCATTACTGTCTTCAAAAAAAATTGCAAAAAGTATTTATTTAAAGTTTTATGATGACATTGCAAATGAAAATCTATCGAAATATATCTTTTGTCGAATCGGTGGAGCGATCAATTGGCAAAAACGGGCAGAAATCGATGAGCGACAATGCACATGCGCACAAACACGATGGCCTCATTTAGTAATTGTCGAGTCGAGATTTTCAATCACACAACGAAATACGGCGCTCAGCGATCACGAATGTAGACATTAAGCAACGACATAAAACTATCGGGTGCACTACCGATTAGAATAGAAATCGAGAAAGTCATTATACGACAGACGGAGGACGTAAGATAGCCCATGAACACATTGAAGCCATGCATACATTTTCCAAGTGGATTCAGGAAATTTGTATACATAATTCATTCCAACAATTTGGTATAACTTTGCGTTTTGTTTTTTATGGTTTCTGGTTCTAATTAACACGCGCTTACAAATATTGGTAGGACCAAACCGCATCTGTTTGCACATCACTAATAATGAGCAACAATTCTGGAACAAATTTTAACATAAAGTGAATGCAAGAGCTAAAAAACTTTCAGGATGCATTTGAGTCTCTTGAAAAAAGAAAAGCTCATATGATTGCATTCAGGTCTAGTGGGGGCGCACTGATTGCTCAGAAAACGATTTTCAATAAAAGCGACTTAATCACCTTTGCGTATCATAAGAGTGGTACAGCTGCGCATCTGTATCGTTCTACCTAACCTCGTAAACAAAGTCTTTGGAAGTTTCGTGGCACCAAATAGCAATTCGGAATCATCCGCAAGGACGGTATTCACTGGCTGCAAAAACTTCGCAATGGCAGCGATTCTCCACTCACTTTGTAAGGAATACCGCTACCGAAAAATGGATGTACTGAGGCGCGGAAATGTTAACTTTTGCAAAAACTTGAAAGCAACCAGCCCTCCTCCCCTCCTCGTCACCCATTTTCCCATCCACACAGGCCCTATGAAGTTATGTGTTTTTCCGTTGGAGGTGCAGAAATTTATGAGCCCCCTCCCAGCTCTATGTGGCCACTGCGCTCGATTATGACACCCGTTTTCTAAGAATCTGACCCTCCTATGTACTTTACATGTTCCACTTCATCAGCTGCACCAGGGAAATGCACCTTTTCTTACAATGTCGGACATTCTTCTAGCTTTGAAACGCTTTTTAAAAAAACACCAAGGAAACGCTTTTAAATTTAAGCTCAAAAGCGAACTTCAGGAAAGCTAAGAAATATATTTAAGTAATGTGACTTCCAGAGGGTTCGTTTGATTCAACTTGCTGAGGGGGACAGAGTTAGAGGTAATGCGCATTTGTTGAAAATTGCTGCAATTGTAGAAGTCAGCAATGGCGCATCGCCATATTTTTGCTGAGAAATTGGAGACTTTTAAAGCAAAGACTAAGACTCGCGTTCAAGTAAGCTAAGCGGTTGTTTGCGTCGATGCAAATGCTGGAATCACAGTTGTGTGATGATCCGGTTCCAGTGTTAAAGAAAAAAGAAATAATTTAAGCAAAAACTGTGACATGCGCCTTGACAAATCTAATCATCAGATGGGCTCGCTTGGTAACAAATGATAAATGTGCGCTCATTTTGCAGCCAATATGACCTTTCGTATAAATCTATAACATAAAGGCATTCACCTGAAGATTCCACCTTCGATGACCACAACCTTGGAAAATATCGTTGGATCGGTCATGGATTAGGATGCATTAAATTGAATTGGTTCAGGTGCTGGAACGAGCAAATGGATGCTGGTAGTCGGGAGCAAAAAATATTTTTACAGTAAACAAAAAGTGAGATTCACAAGATAGTCAGTCACCTTACAAAAAGAAACTGAGTTAATCCTACAAATGAATTCGAGCTGCATCTTCATGGCGCCAAATTTTAAGGGTTCCGTTTCACTCCAAGCAACGAACTGAGGATGTGAAAGACTTACAAAAGTAGCTGTACTAGTTAAGGATTTTAACTCAGGAACAAATACTTTCCAGAAACAGCCCACTCACACAATTGCGAATTTACTCGACTGTGCCACATTTAGCCCTTTATATATGCATTTGCTATGTGTATACAGGTCCCGAGAAACCGATCTTTAAGAAGCAGCTACGGTTCTTTCATCGATCGGGAAAATCTGTAAACGGTTTGGACGCTGCATTATCTCGAGAAGTTTCAGACTAACCCAGATAGGGTGGAGAGATTTCTCTTTGCCGGAGGGCTTAGCCAATGCTCTTCTAAATTTCGGACTTTCTGAGTCGCTTTATCAAGCAATACTGGAAACAAGTTGAACCTGGAGCATATTAGGCGTTTTCTTTGCTGGCCCAATTCCTTCGTGTCGTTTGTTTTTGTTTTTGCAGCTTTTTTTTTAAAACTTGCGATCACTGTTATATCAACTTCGATGTCTTAATGGAAGAGCCTGTAGTTCAGGAAGCCGATCTCCCAAAACTTCAGAAAACGTAATTTTGAACCGATAAAGGTGTGCTTATCCACAGTGAATATAAGTGCTGTGTTCTCGAGAGTTTTTACCCTTGATGGCAAATACAAGGCTTACATCTCAGTATAACAGCAATATATGGACGGCTTTATTCAATTTTCCCTGCTGTCCAATAAGCATATATGAGACCAAACCCCATTCTGGTGCTATTATGTCGCAAAGAATGCAAAATCTTACCTAAGGCAAATCGTATTGCTGTTAACCGCTGCCTTAGTAACCTTAAAAGTGCTTCCGGTGGAGCTAAGAGCATTTATCGATTTGTTTTCAAATGCGTTAAACTTCATCTCACTACATCACCATTAGACTTGCTTGATGGAGATCTGATGATCTTTCCAAGGCCAGTCCTTCTGTGTGCTTCCCTGGTCAACCCGGCGATGTACCTCACATCCTCGAGCTAAAAGTGAGCTGGACTCTTGACGATAATATTTTCCATATTATTTACTGATATCGCAGCCAGGCTAAATGCTTATGGAAAGAAAAGTCCAAGGGCAATTTCAGCTTCCTTCTGCGCCTTCGCAACGGAAAAACTCCACTGGATCAACGACCCAGTTCCAGCAATTCAGTATTGTTGCTGCGGATTTCCAATTTAACAATGACTCTAGGGAACTCCAAAGCTTGCAACCCTCATTTGTCGATTCCGGTCGCTTCCGTTAAATGTGGCGACAAAACTTGCACAGACATTATTGCTAAAATACTCTCTTAGCAGTTATCCTAAGTGAACGCACTTCGTCAGAATCCCACCGCAGGGACCGGTATTGAG
The DNA here is from genome assembly GCA_000803305.1 of Toxocara canis. Lineage (NCBI taxonomy): Eukaryota > Metazoa > Nematoda > Chromadorea > Rhabditida > Toxocaridae > Toxocara > Toxocara canis. The sequence continues at coordinate 117,820 of JPKZ01000490.1, forward strand.
GACGTAGCGTCAAGGTGACCGCTTCGAGACATCCGGTTCATGGCACCTTTTCACTGCGCAAGCACAGACGTATTGCTCTTGCAGCAACAGAAATCAAGGGTATTTTTGATGAGAAGTGCAAACGACGATGAGGTAATCTTTCTCATCCACTGGGACTGGTTGTGAAGAAATTCAAGCGACGGAAAGATGCTGTCGTAATTCGTTCGACCGTTAGTGACAAAGGCGGAGACTTCGCCTTGATCACTGAATAAGGCTACCGAGCACCGCCGCCTCTTAGATCGAACTCTTCCGCTTATTTTAATCATTCCGCTAAAAACGCAAGCTATGCCTGAGAAGTCATATGTGAAAGGCGTAACAGTAACAGTTCCTCCAAAAATGTCACTACAAAAAATCACCCTCTCTTATCATTTACTTCATTACTAAAACCCGCAAACTTGATCGAGACGCGTTGGGGGCGCTGGTCCTACCTCCATAAATCGTTCCACAGCCAATGTCAGCTGGATGCTCAGCTGATTTATTATAATTTGGTTCAAGCCACCTCAAAAACAGTAAGGAATTATTGTATATGCTGAACAAAGTCCGGTCCGATGACATTATACGTATCGACAAATTCCGGCGTTCATAACAGGCTGTCGTCGTTGAAGAAAAGTGGAAAGGCAGTTTATGAAGCTACAATAGCTTCGGACAGGTTCTCAGAACGGCAACGCTTCTTATGTAGGCTTTAATCTTCGCTGAGCGGAAAGTCATGATCGTAGAACGGTGTCATTTTCAGCAGCAGATCTTGCAGCGCAATCAGTGAGGTTGTCGATATTATTGTTGCAGCATGGAACCGCCCGAGTTCTATTATTCGGTGAAAGATGAAAGTCTGGACAAGATCGCCTGTGTGGGGCATCTGTTCTCCCCAGCTTTTTCCAATACTGTGATCTCCTGCCACTGGATATTGCGCGAGAACACGAATAACGTGCAACATCCGAAGTAGCTCGGTCGGCTTGTTTCATTCGCCAAATTACTAAAGGACTTGAAGGAAGGGGGAGGGGGGAGGGGATTGGATGCACAAATTTATTTCGCGAAAGTGGTGGTTGTCATCTTATTCCAATCGCAGCGAGGGCAGAGGTCCTCTCGGTATCGTGTTTTTTCCTACGTTTCGCTTGTGAGCATTGTGGAACCGTTTTGAGGCCACCTAGTCTTCCGTGCCTGTGCGCGTATATCAGCATGTTGGAAGGGAGGCAGTGGAGGGTTTGGACCTGTGATAGGGACGAAATTTTAGCGCACCTGACGTCATCGGTTTTCATTTGGAATACCAAAGTTTTGTCGTCTAAGTTTTGCCAGATTTTGCCTGGAGGACTTGTTCGACATGGTAAACAGGAAAACCAACCTTATTTTCCTGATGAGCTGATTTTTGAACCGCTGCACTCGAGCACTTCTCATTTGGCCTCGCGGGGGTTTGGTCTCACGATTTCAAAATTTAATCGGTATACTGAACATGTATATCGGCCCTACTTTCTGGTAGAGTCAGTTCTTGCACACTGTAAATGATACGCGGGATACAGGGTTCCAAGAAACGCTTGCATCTAAAAATAAAATTGATTTTAATGCTAAGCATAATCTTCCCGGAGAAATTTGTATGATTTTAACGGCAGTAGTGTGCACCATAAAGTATCGCTAAAGTCGACTTTTTCCAAAAGTTCACGTCGGTCGCTTCCAGGTTTACCTTGTTGGGTCTCTCGTCAAGCAGATATCGAGAATAACGTTAATTTTTAATTCCAACCGCGATGGTGATGGGATGCTTGAATTACTGTTTAGGAAGCAGTCTCAGTTGGAGGCCGCATGCCCCTTTCTGGGCCAGTCGCATGCAGAGCTTTCGCTGTTCTAATTGCATAGTTTTGCCTGATGGTTTGCGTTCTTTTTTTCCAGACCACCAAACAAGAGCGGCGGAAACGCATTCACCTTTCTATCTCTTCCCTCCCGAGAGTTCATTTTACCGTGGCAATCAGCAGTAAGGTTTTTTGTACTGTGATGGCGAACGCAGTGCCTTCTGTTTGTCTCATCTAAAGAATCTCGATTTTTCAGGTGAAACCGTTCACTATCAGTACCTGCAGGTACGACTTGAGATTGTGTGCTCGAAGCGAGCCGGTCATCTTTCCGGATCGCCTGTCACTAGCTATTATTGCCGAAAATGACGTCGGTTAGTTCATATCTGTATTTTCGCTGCTTCTTTGCAATGACGAGATAAAAGAGGGATCGCATTGCATGTTTCAGATCTGTATTTTATCGCTATGTAATTCTGCTATCGTCTTTTAACGTCTTCAATATACGGCACGCAATTCCATATGTCTGTCATCTTTCATTAGTTCTTCAAATGCTTTTATCCACTCTGTAGTCCTGCTTTCTATAGCGTTTGTGTCAAGTTGGTTTTTATGCTGTCACTGAGCGCGTATGCAGAATCTGGCATTGCAAGCAGCCTGAGCGCTTCAGAAGTTTTAGAGTTTTCGTTGAAAAATTTTAAGTCCCAACTGAGTTGGCGAAATGTTGAGCGTTTCGGCGGAAGCTTTTTTATATCTTATAGCTGGAGAAATTTTTCATTGCTAGCGGCCCCAACCATCGCAGATATTGCTGTTCTATTTAGTGGTTGACTAGACTGCGAAGGTTCCTTTGTGCTTCCTTCTCCTCCCTTCCCCTCCTTTCCTCTCCATTCCTCTCTCCCCTCCTATCCCCATCGGGCGTCCTCCTTTCCTCTCCATTCCTCTCTCCCCTCCCCTCCGTCCCCTTCTATCCTCATCGGGCGTATTCGAAAGGTTTTCAATTCCTCTGAATATATCGATGTGTCGTACTCCTTCTTAGGATGAACGGATGGGTCAGATGTGTTTATATGTGAAATATTTCAGATGTCGCGGCTGGAGAAAAAACTCTCTGATCGTTTAGAATCACGTGATTACTATGAGGCGCATCAAATCTATCGGACCCTCTTCTATCGGATGTCTGCTCAGGGCAAGTGGCAACAGCTGCAGGATCTGCTCTACAATGGCGCTATTAAATTACTCGACGGTAAGCGATGAGGTCATTTTATTTACAGCTTACAGGACTGCATAATACTTTTTGCCAATGACGAAAGGTATTATGTAGTTTATCTCAAAACGAATAACATATTGGTATTACTGATACCTGGGCGGTTCCAATAAAGTGTTTTCAGTGAACGAGCCGACCAGCGCAATAGACTTAGCCGAGCTATATGTGGAGAGTCTGCAGAAGTCGAATGTGCCAGTTTCATCGGCGGCTCTCGATCGATTCGAACAGGTATTGAGTTTGGTTTAACTATCAGTCGGCAACATCGAGAGGTTATATCTCTTCTAGTCCTAGTCCTAGATGGCTTTGAGTTGTTTCCTTCCGTGCATGTTGGTTTTTTGCCATATCATTTTTTCTTTCTGGTTTTGTCTTTCTAAGATGCGAATGGAGGTAGAATTTGCTGGAGCTCGGTTTATTTATGCCTTCGGCTATCACGAAAGCGAGTTAAAGAACCTTTATATCTGTTGATATATGTATGCGTTTGTGTCCACTCCAGTAATTTGGACTTGACATTAAAGAAGCTGCAATGATGAGAATTATTAAAATAACTTCAACGATTGCATCCCCTAACCAAATTTTGTTAAGATTCTTGAACTTCTGAACGAATTCTTATGGGTACAACTCAATTTATGGAGAAAGTCGATTGGGAGATAGGTTCTTCGACTTCAGTTCTTTAAATCTATATTTGCGTACCTACGGTGCACACTGTCGCTTGTTGTGCGCTTCATTACCATATTTCACACATGGCAATTTCCGAATGGGTAGTGGAGAATTTTTTAAACTCGGAACGGAGATTTTGCATATTTCTGTGCGAGGACGAAAAGCAGCTCTGATCTTTTGAATATGGCGCGCAATAAATTGTTTGATCCCGGCCGGATGCTTTATAGGACGAATTAGATAATTCTGCTGCGTGCGCAATTAGCGCCAGCCGTTGCGTCCTCTGTTATGTCTCCCAACTTATTTCTTTGAAAATTTTCGGTCGGATGTCTCTGGAAAAAAGAGGAATAATAAGTAGCGATTTCCGCGTTCTCATGAAAACATTTTCCTTGTTCGGAAAATAAAAAAAGATTGAAACAAAAATGTAAATGGTGCAGCGTGATGCAAAAGTAATGCGCTTTTTGTATTACTTTTATTGAAAGACTCTTGGGAAGCCTGCGTTTATCGATTTTCGTTTGCACAATTTTGGTGCACAACAGGCACAAGGGGCAGATGCTTACCAGAATTTATGCACTATTTCATTGCGAAGCGATGATAACAGAAACATGTTTTAAAATGTTTCGGCGTTAGATATAATGCTGCGGTGTTTAGAGTGGAATGACTTTCGTAAAGTTGTTACTTGGGACGGGCATTCAAATATTAGGCCGTTCGTGCAGGTCACAGCTGTAAACAAAGAAACGTTGATGTGATCTCAGTTTTAAAGATCCCCCTGAAAAGCGTTCGCATCGTTGCTTATGAGGTGATTCAGTTAACTGCGAATCGTTGTAGTATACCGTACTGCAGTCTGTTAGTCTGTGATAAGCTTTTGCAGCGAGAGATGTTTGATTGGGGACGGGTTCCTAAAAGGGCAGGGGGCGCTTGATGGAGCATTAAATGAAGGGTGCGGAGGAGGTTCTCGCAAAACTGCTTCATAATATCCAAGATCCTGTATCTGTTGTTCCAAAAAGGAGACGAGAATTAGGTCAGTCAGAATTCTTGTGCAGCGCTGGATTATTCTGCCTGCGTAAAATTGTGTGGTTTACTGTTAGTGTACCATTTGTTCAGTTGTTTACGCGATTGCCGGCCCTACTGGAGAAGGATACGACACCGGATGGGAGCAGGGTGGACAGGAGAAGTGAGTTCCTATCTCGTGCGCTCCAGTGGACAATGGCAGTTGGTGGGAAGAAGAGATATCGGGAGAAGGGTCATCCCGATTTTCATGCGTAAGCGTTTCACTGCGTTTTTTTCCTAAGGGGCAGCCTTCCTTCTCTCTTTATTTGGCCAACGAGATATACTCCTAGTGACTTCCTCAGAGAGGATCGAATCCTTCGGGCCCTTCTAAGACGTTTTTAGTACGGCAAGTCGGGAATGGAGCCTGAACGGGCTAGCACTACTTGTACCTTTTGCTACCCTAATAGAGACGGTATAGCAAATGTCCGAGGACAATATGAAGAATGCTTGGCTGTGCAAAGGCAGTAGAAAACTGAAGTCGAGGGTCAAACGGTTGCTGTTAATGCACAGCGTTAAATGGTGATGGGAGAACACGCTACACACAAGAGCAAAATTGTTATCATTGTTAGCATCCTTTTTTTTGGGATTTGTGCATCGGTTCCCCTAAAATTTCTCATCACTCCTCCAACTTTGTGTTTTTTAAATGTCGGCATCCTATAAACCGAAGTTTTGATCCAGCAGTTGAACCTTAGCGTAATTGTTCTCTTAGGTCCACCTTTTCCGCTGTTTTTTCTCCTTTTTTTGCATGCGCCAAATGTTTTCGGGAGTTCATGAAGCGATTCTCAGATTTGGTTAGGGGGTCATTGCAGTGCTATAAATCATGTTTCCGAAACTCCGTCGATTTGGCTTTTGTGGTACTTCCGTTGCATATGTTGATGCTGCTGGGCAGACGGAGAGACACAGCCACGTACGTGCGGCCATGCGTTCTTGCGCGTAAACACCATCGTTGTTTATCACACCTTCGTTTTGGTGAAAAGAGCGTTAAAAAAAGGGTCGCAGCCGGACCCAGAAATCTGGTGGACCCTCTTCCGCCTTCTCTTCGGCGGGACTTCTGACTTATTTATGTTTATTCTCGTCTTGTAATGTGGTTGAAGACCCTAATGTTGACACGAAAAATGAAGATGTCACGGTAGTTACTTGTTTACTTCGCTTCACAGTAGACGGTATCAGAGTACATACATGTCTTTAAAGTTATTCAAGATGATACTGCTACCAGTACACGTGGACGTATTGATGAAATTCAGACAATGGAAACCGACAGAAATGTCCTCTGAATCTTTCGCTGCTCTCACTATGTGAACCTCATCGCCTAGCGCTTCTCTCTTTTCAGTCGAACGTCTTGTTTATTTTGGCGGCCAGCAATGGGAACACTTATTCTACATCACATGTGGGAGGCCCGCTCTTCAACTTTCCTTACCCTTCTTCCGTTTTCCCTGCTCTCATGTTTGGGCCACGTGTTAACGGGAGCAAGATCCATGAACCTACCCCGTAGCGCGGTTGTTCAACGTAATTTTTGCGGAATGCCGCAGTTCTTGTTTTCGTCGGGAATTTTTCATAAGCGCTCAGTCTTTAGACGAGAGACTGCACAGCTCGACTGTTTTTTCGACCGCAAAAAAGATTTCGTAACTTTTGCATTTTGGATCAATAATTGGTGATGCAAACATTTCAGGCGTGTAGCGAAGATTGTTTGGCGCGAAGGCAACTACGTAGCAGCGAGGAATCATTTCATTCTTAGTGACGACCCAGAGGTGCGATATAATAGTTGTTTTTTTTTCGACAAACTGTCTAAACATCTATGCCACTGTATTTTTTTTTGTTAATGTAATATTTTTCATGCTTTGCTTCTCGTAATGTATTAGCAGATAAGACTGTGACTGATCTCTCTCGCAAGGCTTTCCTTTAGAAGGAAATGGTTTTTTTAAAGCACTTAGTCAAAACGACCAATTTTCACATCGCCTGAATTGCTATCTTCACTATTTCCCCTTGTTGTACTTCTTCAACCAGGCTTTCTATTCCAGTCGTTAAAGAGGTGGGAGTTTATTGCAGCCTCTCCCCTCTCCCGCCTCCCTCCCCCATGCCAGCTCTTTCTTTCTCATCCGACGCCACCGAATTCAGTTGTCCGATTAGTTGTACCTCTGCCTTACAAATTGCACTATATGCAAATTTTCGTAGAAATGGGTTCGTCCGTGGATCCATTCCTCTCTTTCCTTACCGTCATGGTCCCGCACTTCGCACAGGCGCTTCTTCTTAAACAGTCCATTACTCCTGCACCCTTGGCCGGCTGAAGTCCTTCGGTTACGGTCTGTAAATCAAGCAGTACTGTTTTTTTTTTTTCAGAAGTTCGCTTCGTTTTTAATCGACTTTCAACAGAGATGTGGGTTTAAAAGCGAAAAGGATTTGTTCATTGCACAGGCTGTGCTGCAGGTATTCTTTCTTCTATTATTTCACATTCACTTTACTTTGCTTACCTCGTTTGGACAACGTACGAGCAACATAAGGCACACCAGAGGATAGTTATCGCGAAATCGATAAGTAGTTGCGGCTTTTGTTCCGTTTGATGGTTTTATTTCATTTGCGCAAAAATTCGAAAAGAAATCGCAAGATGCGACGTCGGACCGTCGCTCCTTGTTAACTTAGTTACAAGTTACCTAGCCTAACGTTTTCAGTTTGTTGGAGAAGTCGCTGAAGGATACTGGCCCGAAGATTTTTATTTTACGATTGTCATTCATTGTGAATTTGCACAGAAGACATAGCGCGCATCTCCCTCTCCTCATCGTTCTGACTCCATCGATAATCTAAAATCAGTGGGACTTTTCCTCGCTGATTGTTTCATCAGTGCGTTTCACTGTTTAACTAGTGTTCTAACCAGGGCCCTCAAGGTGGGCGCTCTGGAGCGGGTGAGATTAAGGTCGTTGTCTTTGGTAGAGGACGAAGGGGGAAAGTGAAAAGCTCAGGGCGGATTCCCCAGTTTTTGCTGAGAAACGAAAGTCATAGACAGGGGTTCGGGACTTCGGTCGATTCCCTAGCTTTAACGTTTAACATTTTCTCGTAATGATGCTCTCCATTTTTCGCAAACTGGTTCACGTATGAGACTACCAGGTTCCATTTTTCATTGTACAAATGAGGCTAATCTCGGAGACAAGCCTGCTATGTAATGAATTCAATCCTTTTTCGGGCAATGGTTTAGTCGGTGCTCACAATCAAGAGTAGACTCCGACTTTTAAAACGATGCGTGTCCAGTACTTTCCTGAATGCGTGTCGACTGTGATCCATCATCGCATCGCCGGTTGGGGAGGAGCACTTCGGGCCTGGACGGAAACTTTTCTCGATCAACGGAGACGTGCGGTGTCCATTTCTCGCTTAATTGCTTTGCGTGCCTGACTAAAATCGCTTTTGCACTAAGACTACTCTTGGTGGCACCAGTAGAGCGCCAC
>JPKZ01000490.1:135444-156552 GCA_000803305.1 Toxocara canis
GAGAAGAAGGAGAGGAAGCACACTCATAGTGGTCCTATTTCTATTTCACGGGCGCTGAGAGATCATCAGTTTTTCCCATCATCGTATATTCGATCCCACTGTTTCTGAGTCAGTGCCAGAAATCCCTGATTATTTGAACACCAACGCAGCAGAAATTTTTCATTGATAAGAAACGAAGGGCGATACAATTCTTGGTTCACTCTCGTTGCCGAATCGATTTGGTGGGGGAAGGGGTAGGAGGAGGGACAGAGAGAGAGGGAAGAGGGAAGGCTCATATGGCAGAGGTACACACAGTAGCAGAGACGGTGACGTTGAATAATTATCGCACACACGGACAGCCCTAGTCCGTTCTCCTCCTTTCATTAATGAGGAGTACGTAGCGAATTTTGGGACTTCGGTTGTGTGATCTGTAGTCAGTGGACAGCGAACCATAACTAAGAGTATAAAATCTTGCGAATAGTTGACGGTAGGATTTGACAATTCCGCACGATGATGAAGAAAAATCGTCTGAAGCGTAATGCTTGTGGAACGTTTGGGCTGTTGCACGTTTGTGAGTGATTCAAAGTTCATTTTGTAAGAGTCACTCTGCTTAATGATGGCATCCAAAGGATGTTCTCAAATTTCGGCTCGAGAATTGTGATGCATGAGTTTTGTCGAAGAAACTATAGCGCGCAAAATTTGTGAGAAAAATGAAAGAGTGTGCGCACTTTTTGCGGTTTCAGGTTGTGCTAACTGAACGCACATCAAAGACGTCATGACGCTTCTGCTTGGCGACGCTTTTCCCGACTTTGTTGCGGTGACCAACGAAGGCACAATCCAAAGTTTTCATCAGTGGATTGGAGAAGGGTGTGTGATTCTAAGTTGACATTACAGCAGTGTTGTTTATGTTTCGTTTTGCTTTGTGTTTCGACTGATTTAGATGATGCTTTTATGGAGAAATGATTAGTGGGCACAGTGATTGGCTTAAATTTTAGTAGAGCACTAGAAGACTAACTTGAAGACTGCAAATGATGTTGTTGCGAATGACGATACTGCATGCTTGAAAATGCATTAAAGAGTAGGTTTGCATGAACCGCCGAACGCACATTAATAATGACATGAATAATGCCATTATTAATGACATTAATAATTAAATTTTATGCAATTCTTAAAAACCTGCCTAATTAGAAAATGTCATGAATAAAGTCACTTTCTAATTTGGCAGCTTGTTAAGAATTGCATGAAATTGTACGTCTGTACTGGTACCTCCTATTTTGCGCTCCCTGACAATGGGTGTCAGCCGCGAACCGTTACAGCTAGGTACCACAGCGAGTTTGAATTTTCCCGTCTTTCACGTCATCACTCGGTGGAAGTTGGTCGCATTTTTGGTATTACGACCGCACAGTTTTTGAATTCTGTTTGAAGTACGTTGCCTCATTCTTCCTCCGAAAATGTTAAGTCACTCACTCACCTTTAGTATTGCTCTGTTGGCGTTGTGTTTTCGCATACCTCCCGTCAAGGTCAAACAACGTACCTGAAGTTGTGCTTGTTGTGGGGATGTGCGTTTGCCGACTGTTTTGCGATTTTATGCTTTTGATGAATCAGTTCAGAGGAATCACGCTTTCGAATCTTGTTCCACTCCAACCTTTCATGGAAGTGGTGCAGAAAAAAGGCAAGATTCTTTGAATTGTTCGAAACCGCCGCCGCTGTTATTTTGCGATCGCACGGTGGCGAGTATTCCCCTTTGGTGTAGTTTAACTACTTCAAATTATTTATTGGTTGTTCGTGAACTTTGCTGACCGTTGTACCTCTTTTATATATGTATATATTTCTAAAATTAAAGTCACTCGATGTTGTCCCAAAAATCCGTGGGTCTTTCACATATAACAGTTTTGTTTTGAATACTTAGAAAAAAATGTCAAAGTGATCCATCTCCTTTCATCTTCCGCTTGACAGAGACATGCTGCACCATGCTGTCGTGCAATACACTACCGCAGAACTTCGTAGGTATTCTGGCTCAGTTATTCGAGAACAAAGCCGACGACTGTAGATTGCAGTGAGAATTTTTTTTTTTTTTTTGAAGGAATTGGGCGATTCTGTTCTCACATCCTCATGATTTCACACCAGTATGTACCACGGAGTTGGCGCGAGCCGCACAACTCTACCCCGAGTTCAGCAAAAGAAAGGTGAAAATGATTGCACTGAGTTGTGATTCAGCCCAGTCACATCGCGATTGGATCCCAGATATCTGCGCATTCTGTAAGCTAATGTGCGATGACTCAAACAAAGGATGCTGTTCAAGTAAGCATTTACTATCCTTTTTTTTTAAATTTTCCACAAAACCACAAGCTTATTCCCATCTTTACGGTGTTCAGTGATCTGCTGGTTCAGGTGGTCATCTGAACCAAATGGAGGGAAACAAGGAACTAGATGCACCATTTGAGATGTTGTGCGTATTTTGGCTGAAATCCGGTGGTTCCATGAGCGGATGGCTTTGCCAAAAAAAGGAAACAATTCCCTTCGTGCACTCGTTTTTAATGCTTTATAGACTAGTGCCAAACGTAGGAGAGGAGCATTTCTCGCTATATGTAGTCGAAACAGTATAGGGCGGGAAAGGTCCTCGCACTGCTTGATTTGTACTTTCGTAGCATACTGTACTACGTCGTCCATAGTGCGTTGTTTATACCAGAACGGACCGTAAAGGTAGAATACATTATTGGTGTAATTGTGGAATATTTAGCGGAATTTTTCTGGGACATTCGTGCCATCTTCCCCAAGGACAGCATAGCACACTGTCCATACTAAAAGACGGCATAGCATAATTAATACCGTCCTTGTAACAAACAGTGTTTTTTTAATGCTCTACTGTACTTAAAGTGTACCGTTGTGCAGTACAGTGCCCATCTCGAAGTGAAGTTCTGTATGTATGCTATAGCATGCATACCACTTTTTCTGAAATGAGAGAAGAGCACTGCAAGGTTTGTATGAATGAGTATCATTGTTTGTTCGGACTCTATTAGCGGGGATTGATTTTATTTTCTCGTCATTTTTTGGATCATATCATAGAGAGACTACGTCCGTCCTTCTACTTTAGAGGCTGTCATTGAATAACCGTTCTTGTTTAGTACTTTGACTTTCTTTCGTTTTAGATGATAAACTACCATTCCCAATAATCGCAGATGAAAGTCGAGTGTTAGCAAAGAAGTTGGGAATGATGGATCCCGTTGAGAAGGACTCTAAAGGAGATTCGGTTACTGCTCGTTGTGTAAGCTTTTCATTGGCTCGTTGGTCCTTTTAACATTTAAGCAAACGGTTTAAGCACGCTTTGTTGGACGGTGAATGTTAAACATTGTCAAAGTTATCTGATAAAACTGAGAATCCACATCGTTTTTCATTTGTTTCGAAACTCTTCAGGTAAAATTGTATGTATAGAAATGGCATTAATTTTTTTCCGACGGGATTTCCTATGGGCTTTTCTTTATGAATTTTCAGAGAATTCCTATTTCTGTTTATTTCTCACTATTCATTGTTTGGACATGCGCAGCTGCTGTCGGAGATATCCAGTGTTCCGTCTTTCTGGTTTGTTAGTTGTCAGGACGCATGATGTATCCTTAAGGCTATTTGAAGGTGTTCGTCATTGGACCGGAGAAGACGCTGAAATTGTCCATTCTATACCCGGCTACCACTGGACGGAATTTTGAGTGAGCTAAATTTCCGTATTGCCTTCACATTGTCATTATGCTTGCCACGTTCACTTCACTTAATCGTGGATGTGCTTTGATTGGTTCAACAAATCCACCACTTTTTTCGAAACCATTTCTTGTATTCAGATAAATTTTTACAGTAGTGTGAAATCGATCTAGCAAATCTGATTGGAAGTCTAAAGAGCTGATTTCTTACCGTTACACCGATAACAAACCACAAAATCGTCCACTTTAGCGTCCATGACGAGTGTATGGCTTGCTCATCATCTTGGTTTTATGTTTGATATGAGAAAATGCAGAGTGAGGTCATTAAAACGATAGAGTTGCCAAGATCATGTATCATTACTATAATGAGCCGTAGACCAGGAAATTTCGCTCAGTTTTCATATCGGCCGAGTAGGCCGTCATCTTTTTATAAGTTTCCGTTTGTTATCGTAGATCACAGAATTTCCTCTTTTCGCCTGTTATTGTTTTGTCCTAATCGTTCTACAATAGCGTCTTTCGAAAGCCGAGTCTAGGGACAGCGGAGCGTCAGTATAATGTGCTCTGGCAAATTCGCAAATGCGGATTTGCCAGAGCACATGACAGGGCTTTAAATGTCTTTTTTCGAAGTAGTTCTTTTGCTTCGAAGGGAAATTTTTTTACTTCCCCAAAGACCGCATCATTAGGTCTAATGGGTTCCCATTTTCAGTGAAATTCTACGTATTATCGATTCGCTTCAGTTGACTGCAACGAAAGACGTCGCAACGCCAGTCGATTGGAAGGTAGGATTGCATAATATACGATATTAGTTCGGTTAGGTTCTCGTGGCCTTATTTTTCCAAAACTCTAGAGTAACATTGGGATATTCATTCGGAATAATCTGGTATGTTTTATCTCTTAGTCATTCATCTTTTCCACGCATACTTTTGTTCGATACTATGGAAGGGCGCTTCTAAGAATTGGAAACATTGATTGGTCCAGCAAACTCGCCATTCCCATCAGACTGAATTAACAAGTTAAGCATAAATAGTTGTCACCGTTGGATGTGAACAAGTGAATGAAAATTACAGAGCTTCAAGAGTTTATGAAATTCAGTCTTTCTTCTTCAATGGAGTTCTAGATCTGGTTCATATTGGTGTATGATGACCAACCTTTTGCAGATGAGGTGTAAGAGTTCGTCACTTTTTATAGTGTCAGGTTGACAGATACGAGATCGTAATAGATTGATGATGATACTACGGTTGACTAAGATTAGCCGTCTGAAAAGGGCTTAGCTGATCGAACAAAAAGTACTGAGGCCTTTTGATGCCGTCATTTGCAAGAACTTTTCATAGGTTCAGTTTACCGCGCGACGTTTAAGTGAAATCCTCTGGAGGCCAAACATCTATTTTTCTTTTAAATCCTAGTGATGAGTTTTCAGAACTTTACCTCGTGCCGTTTAGGTTAGTGGTTCCGGAAGCTGCTGTTATAGTCAATCGACTGTACTCTTTCGTTATCGTATATAGCACTTCCCTCTCCTGATGAGAGGAGGAGGACGGCCCCTCTCCTGATGAGTGGAGGAGGATGGCCACTCACGAGTTTCAGGATTTTTGAGGGGTGACCAACAGGTCAACAAGTGCCAACAGGAACTGCACGTTTCCGAAAATTTAAGGGTGGTCATTAAAAAGCGTGAATCTGCCAACGCGTCCAGCAATTGCGGGTCACTAAAATCATTTTGTGAGGATTGTACCTACAGCTTAGGCCTTCTTTTGCCCCGAATTTATGGTCTTCAATATTCTGACCCGAAAAATCTGAACCTTGAAATAGTGGTTGAAATAAATCCGAAATTCACGGGGTAGGATACCCCAGATGGTGCTTAATAAGTGGGTGGGATATTCCTTTTCCAAAGGTTCACAACGGAGTTTTACTCAATGGAAGGTTTTCCATGAGAGGATGGGTCATTTCGTGTAAACGACTATCATCCTCGCGGAGCAAGTTGTTTGTTTTAGTGTTGGGAATATGCCAATAATTTTCTCCAGAATCAGCGTTTTTCAGGTGGGCGATAGTTGTGTTGTGTCGCCGTCGCTGAGTGACGAGGAGGCGAAAGCGATATTCGGTCCACAAATAAAGACTATCGAATTGCCTTCTCGCAAACGCTACCTACGCATGGTACCGCGCCCAGAGTAGACCGTATCTGGGTTTCATTAGTGTAAATTGCATGCACCCGTTCAGACATTTTTACACTAAAGATTTCGTTGCGCTGAATTTGATTCTAATGTTGTTCGGCAGTTTGTTATAGTTGACTGTTAAAGTCAGCAAATCGTTTGGAACTCGTTCGAACAGGAGCCATTGGTGATTAGAGAAAGTAAAATAGGCGAAAGGGAGGGCGGAAGGCGCCTCCTCAGTCATATTGCTGACAGGTATGAAAAAACATTGAGTGTTTCTTGCCTAGAAGCATTTCCTAAAATTTCATCGTTTTTTGATGGAAAAAGTTGGTTTTTCAAAATGTCACCATTTTTGGTGCGAAATTTTTCGCGATCGTTGGGATGCTTTGCCGCCAACGCCAAAGTCCGACGCCAACAGCAGCGTCTTGCGACTTGGGCCAGACCAGATATATTGCGCTTGATCGGAAGTACTGGCATTGAGGGCTGCCCCTATCTGACCACAATAACTTGATCACACTCAGGTTTCGTGCTTCACTTTGGTATGCTGAATTTTGACTTTTATAAACGGTGCCTTTTTTTCTGCTTGAACTTCGCATTCTGGGGAAGTGTAAAGCCGTCGCTTTGTCGTGGGTCCTGATGTGAGGTTGTGCAAAAAAACCAGGAAAATGCTTCAGGTAATTTGTCATCACGTTCAGCCCAATGAGTTTCAATATAGTTGGCTGTAAACGAACATCGACTGCCTCATGTAAAGAAGTATTTGACGCCAGAAGTTAGTGCTGTCGGTTTCCGTCTGCACAGAACCATTGTATATCTCGAGAACGTTCGTGTCTCAGAGTAATGGTCAACATGATACTTTACAAATGGAGTCGCCAACCAGAATGAAGATCCAGAGGAAGCTCGAATAGAGAAAGGTGGAATGTTCCAGGACTGAAGATCGTAACAGTGGAGGTGGATGAATCGAAAAAAGGAAGATCCATTCTGACTTATTGTGGTGAATGAAATGTTTACTGCGATTTGAAGAAATCATGACAAAAGAAACATAACTGATCAGTTTGAGTAGCATTCTGAACGAAGGAGAGCAAATGCTAGTGCTGATTCTGAAGGACGTTTCCATGAGTACAGCTACCTTTGCCATTTCAGTGAATTAATTTCATGCAGGAGGTAGCCGAATCTCATATTATTTGTTCATCTTTCCGTTGTACAGTGTACTGTGTGGAAATGGTGGAGCTAGTAAACAGGCTGCATACGCCTGATGATCACAAAGAACTAGGCTACTTTCGGATGTGGAGGTCTATCCTTTCGAGAGTTGTTGTTGTGGATTCGTTTTTACCACACGCAAAATAAAGGAAGTCCAAAACGGATTCACTGACCAACCTGTAAATTATAAATCATTAGCAAAAGTTGGCGCGTCCTGATGAATCCATTGTTGACGTCGTTGACATGCAGCAGGAAATTTGGTTGGAAGATGGCTTCTTGATCAATGGAGTAAATGTTATAGATCCTCGAAGTAGAAGAGCAAGAAAGTTTTAAGAGATGACCTAGAACGTATATGTTTGAGAACACTGTTGTTTCGCAGACGCATATTCGTTAAATATTCGTATAAGGTGGGTTGCAGTTAAGGTCGCATATAATGCGTCGAGGAGAGATGGTATAATCAGTTCGTGCTGACGTTTCGGCTCCTTCAGCCATACTCATTGCACAGCAAGCTGAAAAGTAATAGTCATGATATTCGCCAAACAGATTATAAACGACAGCAGCACTTTTACGAGCGGAAAAAAGGGAACAAGAAAACCGTAACAAAGTGTGTGTAAATGTGGAAGAAATTTGAGTCTAAAATGAAGACAGCAATGACAGAGCGATATAATAACAGGAGATTGTGAAGAATGGATGAAGGGGGGAAGGGGGGTTCACGGGGGAGGTCACAGGTCGTACACGAAGAGGTTACTTAGGGACAGTCTCAACTGTATTCGGTCTCAGCTGCAATCTACCTTATAGAAATAAACCAAAACGATAGTAAAGCACCGAAAAACCGATTCTGGAAGCGAGGGCACCCCATCAGGAGCAGATGCTTTTCATCGTAGTGTATTTCACAAGATCATCGAGTTTGGGTCAGTCGCGATGGCACTAGCGATGATTCACAAATCGCAAAATATGGTCACAGCTTTAGTGCTGGAAAAAAAATTGCCCGTCCGCCTTATTTCAGCAACTGATTTTATGGTAAGAAAGAGGAAAAACCTGAAAAATGTACAAAAGTTCATCAGCTGGATGCTCACGCCCAACTATTTTGAACAAAACCAGCTTTTTCGATGAACATCGCTGGGGCATAAGCGGCATTCACTTAGATTATTTAGATGAGGAGCATTCCCACACCCGTTCCGTGAATACTTGCCACGAAAATAGTTGAGCAAGCAAGATGAATGATGATGAAAATCTGGACGGCTGGAAAGGATTTTTTGGGCCGCCACACTCAGCGATATGGAAATATTTTTAAAAGTTTACTTTTAAGTCTTCTAGGAGTTTTTGCTTTTCGTAAGAGATTCTCGAGATAGCTATACAATGACAAAACGGATAAAGAACGAGTCGAACGGATGCAGGTGAGGTGGAAGGCAAACAGTGTGATTCATTGGCTCCGATCCGTTGAGTTTTAGCCGTTGTTTCAGAGGCCAGTGGAAACGGGAGAACTCTACGCGCAGGCTTTCAAATGTTCGGCGGTTTTTGCGAGGGCATTTGATAAAGCGAGCGACATCGCTCGGTTTGCGGTGGTATATGATAAAATGAGCAACTTGATGCGTCATCGGTGGAGTTTTGCAGCGTGGGCATGCATGCATCGTGCCTCACCTTCCTTCTCCTTGAGCACATACCTGCAAACACGCACATCAACACACACATTGCACTCTTTCCCTCTCTATCTCCCTGCTTCGCCATCAGTTCGGCATACCTGCAACTTCTCTTTCCGCCGCCTCTCTTTGTCCAGTCGAACAGTCGTGCCACCCTTGACTCAGTATCGTCAAACACGGCGTGTGCTGCTCCCCATCTAAACGTGTTGAAAAACTGGATCCGCATGTTAGTACTGTATTTGCTTGAAATATTGACGCCAAACTGAGTGCACCTGCCTGTCGTGTTGTTTTGTGAATGAGCTATTTTAACGGGCGACTAGTTGGCATTGTCAAGGTGAGTCACGCTTTTGTCTGTTATCTGCTGAAATTTTGTCGTTCGTCACAATTCTTTGCAGACATCAGTCTTAGCTGCATTGCAATTACAGACAAGCAATTCGAATTTCGTAACGAGGGTCATTGATTATTTATTGTTATATGTGATATATACGAAACGAACCCGATATTATTTTTGTGACCGGATTAAGTCGATCGTTTTTGTTCGTACAGTTCTGCCAGTCAATAATCGCCATGATAGTCGACATAAATCACCATTTCTTTATTTGTGTTGGTCCAACGGCGTGTTTGTTTAACATATGGAATAGATAAAATGATCACTTATTTGACGCTGCCTGGTGTGAAAAAAAAATACAACAAAGAAAAAAAGGACGAATTCAAGCACATTCAAGAGAATTCAAGCACATTCAAGAGAATTCAAGCACATTCAAGAGAATTCAAGCAGAAAAAAAACGAATTATTTTATTCGGCTTTAATTCCTTTCGTTATTCCACGGCTTGTCCCAGAGTGTTCAAAAAAAGCTCAACTTGGAATGAATGCCCTGAAAACAAAACCCCAGCAACTTGTCCTAAATATAATGCATTTTATGATGTTCGTGGCAGTGGAAAGGTGCTTGCTGAGAGGTGTAGGCGAAAACGTTGCCTCCCGCTTCCTCTCCAATCCGTCGATCGCTGATAGCATGCGCATGGAGTGGTGACCTTGTCTTTACAGTGCGCCGCACACTGATGAGATGGCAGTTATGGACCGCTTAGATAGTGTGAATTCATTTGTAGTAGCAGTACCATTCACAAATGTTTGCTTGAAATCCTCTCGAAATTTTTTGTTCAGATTGGCAGTTAATAGGCTGGGGCAACCGTAAATCGGAATTGCTGTTTGGTTCTTTACGACAGAATTATTTGCAGTAATAATAAACTAGTGTCGAACAGCGAAGAGTTAAGAGGAATTTGGGCAGCATACTGTTGTATGTTCGAGGATGGCACCACAAAAATCGGTCAGTAGGAGAGCGTTGTTTCAGCACAAAGCGATTTTTTCGACATTCATTGATTACGTTAGGCCAAAAAATGAAATCAGGAAAGCTGCCACATAAGCAGCACATGCGGATGCAAATAGACGCAGGCATTTTAGGGAATCAGAATCTTCCTTCGCCTTCTCTCGGAAGATATTTCATGCGAAAAGCATCTGATACATGCTTTCACAAATATCGGCTGCTTCACGACGTCTTTCAGTGTCGCATTTTGTGATGGAATAAATCTGATGTTTTGTGCGATAGCTAAGACGCGATCTTATCGCTATATTGGGCAATCTTTTTGGATGCAAATGATGTGATTTTTCTCTTCTTTTTTTTCACTTTAACCGATTACGAAAAGCGATAATTAGTAATGCGTTATGATCTCGAAGACGTCTTCATTACTCGGCCAGTTCTGTCAGTATTACTATCTTAAGCTCTTTTATTGAAAGCATACGTTGTTTTATATTAAAACATTTCAAGCTCTCCTTAGAATAGCGCACATTCTTCTGTACGCTCACTTTTCACATGTTTACATATAATTGCTTCATAGTTGCAGCCATGTGCAATCTGTCGGTTCAGTGCAACGACGTCTCAGCTGCACCGAGAAGAAACTAGAGTGAGACTTCGAGTGAAATTCGCTCTGAATTAAGCTCGACTATTTTCGTCCGGAGATTTCTTACATGTAGGTCCTCCGATTTTGCGACTTTGTGACTTCGAGTGAGAATTTTAATTTCATCGTTCTCATAGGAGTCAGGTGTGGGGTGGGGGGTGGATGGGTTGGGGAAGGGAACATGACATTGTTGCTTGAAATTAAAATCATTCAATATAAGTTTGCAGTTTTTCATGGAACGGTTGAAAACAACGCTTACATATCGAAAAACGTGGCATTCTGATCTATACGCATCTTTCTGCACCTCAAAAACGTTTCGTTGACTCTAGGACTGTCCATCTTTTTCGTTTTGAATTGAAAACTGGTTTGAATTGAACTCATACGAACCGAGGCAGAGTCTTCTGTCTGACTCTTTTTGCAGTTTTTAAAAAAAAAATTTATTTTCTTTTGTCTGAAGTCAGCGAGTGGAGGAATGCTAGGTTTTGAAGGAACACTTGTTTTCTTTTGCGATGAAAACAGTTTATATTTGGCTTGAAAGTCAACACTTTTGCATAATAGGTCATAATGTGATGGTTTATCGAAATGGTTGCTTTGAAATGAAAAGAACGATTAATTCAAAAATGATTACCCTTTATTACAGGAAAGAAATATCGCAATAATCATCTGATGATCCTTTAATCGAGACGAAATCTGACGAAGTATCATCGATTTAACAGCCTCAACATAGTTCGAGGATGCGAAACAGTCAACAAAATGAGGTGTCTTAGCTAAAAATTATGACTCGTTTTCTTCCTTTGTGTCTGTCTGCATCTATCGACTGCACATTTTACAGATGATAAATGATACAAGTTGAGGACTTATACAGTGCACGTTGAGGGAATATATTCTCATTTTTCAATTCCCGTATCTGCACTCATTTTTACTACGTGTACGGTGCGAAGCATACTGACAGAAAAAAAGCAGGCGTAATTTCTAGAAAGGATCATATGCTTGTGCAGTTGTCACGATGTGCAGTTTAAGTAATGCAAAAACCATTTGATAATCACAACTCGCGATGTCTCCTCGCTGTCTCGGCAGGTCCCCATGTTTGCTTCTTAGGGATGTCCAAAATGGCAATGCAGGTGTCGAGAGTGAGTTGCCTGTAAGTTTTAGTCATACGCTGCTTCTCGTTATCCGTAGATTGATATTGAGTAGCGTTAACCTGTTGGTCTTAGCGTGCAACGTCTTCCATGTGTTGAAGTTAAGTGGACAGGAATTGGGAAACTAATAATCAAAAGTCATTACCGTAGATGTCCTAAACATGGCTCGGACAAGTGCATCGAGTGCGATGTGCGAGCTACGAGCGAGTACTGTTCATCGAACTCATATCCTCTTTTCTCGAACTACGAGACCCAAAGCTTTTCTAGCATGTTTCTGAAATGGCATTTCCGGCGGATTTTCATCTCCAAGAAAACTACCAAAATTTTGCTACTGACAATTTATAATTCTAGAAAGCCGTAACTATGGAAATAACTGATGAAAAGCGTTAGTGGCTCGCAAATGCGAATTTCGTGAAAGCCAATGAAAATTTCACGTTTTATGATGATTCTTTTCGAGGATTTGCCAAAACTTTCACTTTTTTTCTGGTGTTTTGCTCATGCATGATTTTGACATCCTTTCTGCTTGATTACTCTACGCCCATAGATCAAAAAGACATGTGTAACAGACGTTTTTGAATAGTTTGAATAAAGCAGTGAATAGTTGCGTCGAAAATAACGGTGTCAAAAATGAAAAGAGAGACAAGGAAGCTTTTAATGGTTTTCGGTTGCACTTTTCTCCCATTTACTATTTTCATCGTCCAACATCAAACCCATTAATCGTTTTTCAGGATTTTTCTGTTAGTTTTTTTCGTAGGTATTTCTACTGGATTGTTCCTTTAGGCTGTCAAAATTGCATTAAGCATGATTTTGATGAAACTTCCTGCGAAGTTGATGAAACATTGCAGAATTTGCGATTGCCACTGAGGCGGAGAATGCCTAAAAAGACTCGTCTAACGATCACTATATTTCTCATTGTAATGCTTGTTGTAATTGGAATTCAGGTTAGTTGTTCGTTAATAGAAGCTGCTTAGCAAACGCTGCGTCATCTAAGAACATGAAACTTTTCTTCGATTGTTTTACGCGTTATCCAAAAAGTTTTTCGATTATTCCATGAGCACCATGCACAACAAATTTGAGCTTCCAACACCTTTATCAATATTCCCTAAATTGAGCTAGATTTATTGAGCTTAGCCTTCACTCATTTAGTATTCGTTTTTTGGCTAGTTGCGTTAATAATTGGCAGTTTAGTGCTTATTCTTTGTTATTTCCTGCTGTAGATTTCAACATTGTCCATTGGAGAGAACGTTATCAAAGAATTCGAAAAAAAAGGATAACTGCTACAAGAACATTTCGCCGGTTTGAATGTTCGCAGCAGCGCAGTCTTCTCGCATGCGACTTTAATATCTCGGAGTCTGATTCCAGGGGACTTATCTAGGATATACAGTTGGCATCCTCACAAATCTGGAGCGTCGTTTCGGCATATCGAGCAAGAATTCGGGAACGCTTCTATCGATTTATGATATCGGTCACACAGTTGCTGTTGTTTTAGTGGGATTCTTGGCAAATGGACGAAATTTGCCGAGAATGACTGCCATCGGTGAGTGCCACGAACCGCAAACGCTTATGCGAATCTTGCTGTATTATTTCGAAATATCTGGTATCGCGTCTTTCGAACAAGTGTGATTTTCAAGTACAGAGACCACAACAAGGTAAAGTAGAATAAGTAAGGTCGAAGAGATAAGGGGAACGTTAGCTGCACACCCACTAGTTAGGAAGTAGCTAGTGGTTCAGACACCCACTGGTTACATGCCGACTTACTGTCGAAATACAGACCCACTAGGCGTTTACAGAAGAACTGCTTAGGTACATATCCACTGATTAGGTGCAGGCCCAGTCGGAAAGATACGGGCGGTTGTTAGATACGAACCCACGTTGCTCGCATTCGAAATGTTTTTGAATGCCGTTCAACCGATATGATTTGGCACTTCATAACAGCTAGGGCAGCATAATCTCATTTCCTCTTCCCTCTTCAGTTTCGATACCCTTAGAAAGTGCATTACTCAAGAAAAGGCAACTACTGCGATGTAAAATACTTACTTCCTGCCGTACTGACAAAGGTGTTGAAGAATGATGTCTCCATCTCGGCATATGTGGCGTATGATTCACTAGAGAAATTCTTGGTCAACTTTTTCATATAACCGAAAAATATCTTCTCGAAGAACACGAAGTCAAAACAGATCGTTGTTGGTCGTCACGCAACTAAGCATTACGTTTGTGTATGAGTCGTTCGCATCTTTCTAATTTTACCTTTTTTTTTCGAGAGTTCTGAGCAGTGTCTTTTCCTCCAAACTGATTTGAGTACATGGCTTAGTTTCTGGTCAGTCAGCAACGATATCCTGGTGCCCGACAAAAGTAGTTTTGATGTTAGCGTACTTTTCGCCCTCCCCTATTTCCTCCCGCATTTTGGGCCTCCCCACTGTGCAGTCATACGTGATTTCCTCGTCTGCGAATTCAAGCAAAGTAGATCTTTTGGAGTTGCTATTTGGTAGTGTATCGGTAACGTTAATTTCAGGAGTTGTTTTAAGCGCAGCATCAATGTTCTTCCTTGCATTACCGGCCGCCATATTTGGTACAGTATCTACAGATTTGGATTCCCTTAATCAGCACCGTGTAAACGTTTGAAACAATATTTTCAGTAAATAGTTTTCTTTGCCATAGGCATCTCCATGTAACCAATGTTGCTCTTTCGTGTAGAGCAATTGGGAAAGATCCGAAATTATATGAAACGTGAGGGACCGTTGGCCGACAAAAGCGCAATGGCATGTCTCATCGATCTTGATAAACTAAGATGCATTCGACGATGCGTGCTTCATTTTCGTACGCTATAGCCGTTCACTATATCACAGTTTTTACTAGCATCTTTGTTTAGGAATCGAGAAATTGCTAAATTTCGGAAATTTTGACATGAGGCAATTTCTTCTCAAAAACAGGACAAAAATGCAGATAAAAAATATGACAACTAATTTCAACTGCCGCAGATGACAAAAATGAACTGTAATTAGGACGTTGAGATTATCGTTAAATGCCAGTAGTTAGCTGCTTTTCGTAAAGTCGCTTTGCTTGGAAGCGAACTCAGTATCATCTTTTCTTTTTTACGTTTCGAACGAAAGTTAATGAGGAGTCTTCGATATTATTTTTTTTTCGATGACTGCGAAAAGCGCCTCGATCTAGTTATGCTTTTTTGACATTGCAATTTTTTATCATTTCTCTACTCCAGCGTACATCTCACATTGGCGAAAATACGCTAATCTCGAACAAGCCACCGCTGAAACTCAGTAATTAACCTAAAGAAGCAAATTCACTG
The DNA here is from genome assembly GCA_000803305.1 of Toxocara canis. Lineage (NCBI taxonomy): Eukaryota > Metazoa > Nematoda > Chromadorea > Rhabditida > Toxocaridae > Toxocara > Toxocara canis. The sequence goes on from JPKZ01000490.1 coordinate 150,486, forward strand.
AAATCTCTACTATTTTGACGAAGGGATTATTTATTATAGGCAGTTGTTTCAAGGCCAAATTTTGTTAAAGGGCTTTGTGTTTATTGAACGATGAGAATTCGAATTGTTTGCATGTTTAGTTTTGTGCATTTTGCTTCAGCAAGAGTATATCTCGGAAAATATATGTGATCCGTATCGAACGTTTGACATTACGGACGAGCATTGTATACGTGAGCATAAAGAGGAGGTGACAGCGTTTCATATATTATCGGCTGGCCAATTCTTGGCCGGTGTTGCTGCAGCACCTTTCAACACGATTGCATACGTATATATTGACGATAATCTCGAGAACAAGGCACTCTCTCCCTTCTATCTTGGTAAGGCAGTCGTTTCGTCAAAAATGTTATAATGTGCACAAAAATTTGGAGTAATCTATGGCCCTGGATGAAGCCCACTCCCATAAATTTGAGCCTCTCTCGAACAATCTGCCCCTTTTTCATTCCGGATTGCAGTAAGAGAATAAGTTGTCCCTAGATATAGCTCTTTTGACACAAACTAACAACTCTGGCATTTCACAGATTTGTATGCTGCAAGCGCCATTCACTATCGGCTGATCAAAATATTCCCTTAGATGTGCCCCTCACTTCGAATAGACCGCACTGCAGACATCTGTGAACTTGATAGCGATAGGGTTTTTACTGGGGTTTATACAACAAACAAAGTTTAGGGCACTGAAATGAAAGAAGGAAATGGAGCTACGCCACATTCACAACAGAAGACTGGCCATTACTCGTTGTGCCCCGATGGCTTCGGCCATTAGAGATGGTTTCATATTTCAACAATGAGCAAGAGTGATATGGCTGTTTGACGTTAATGACAGTGAGAGAGGGGGTTATACATTACGTGGAGTAAGCCAGTGCAAACCATTGTGTTCAGGTTTCGGGACTGTAGAATCCGGCTCACAAGTGTGGGGGAGGGAGGGGGGAGGAAGAGCAAACTTGAGGGTATGCCGGCTTTGAGCTTTAATGTGAACTGATGCGCTCAGAAGAAATAAAATTTAAAAAAAAAACCTGCAAAAAAGCGAATTTTCCGTCGGATAGAGGACTCTGCATTGCTTTGAATGAGTTCAATTCAAACCAGTTTTAAATTCGAACCGAAAGAGATGGACAGTTCCGGAGTCAACGAAACGTTTTTTAGGTGCAGGAAGATACGAATAGATCGGAAGGCTGAGTTTTCCGATCTGTAAGCGTTGTTATGCATGACGAGAAAATTGAATCCTAATGGATAGTTGCTCAAAACTTCGAACTCCCGATGTTTTACTGAATCTAGGAGGGAGAATGTGCTGAGAAGCGCATAAGGGAGCTGAAAATGAGGATTTACTATGTCTGAGTGCTGGAATTAGCGACGGAAGGTTCAATTGTGCACGAACTCATGCCACCACTGTCATGCAAGAATCGACTGTGTTCGCTGGTCTCTTCGCTTTCCAACAATCGAAATGAGTTATAAAGTGCGCAGAAAAAAAACGATGACCAAACAAATTTTTTGTGATGCCGTGGCAGGAAACAGTAAAATGAAGGATGAAGATCTAAATAATATCGACTGATGTTGCTGCCATTAATTCATTCGTCCTACCTCGGTCATCGCACACAACATATTTCGGACAAAAATCACTATTTTCAGGGCTGCTATCGAGTATGTATGCGTTTGGGCCAGCTTTTGGGTTTGCGTTGAGTGCAGGTCTCACCAGAGTTTACTCATCAATCACTGGTGGTAAGCAATGTTTTTTGAATACAGTATTGTTGCAAAAGTTAATAGCCTCTGACAAAATCACTATCTAAGTCGCTTTTTTTTCACTACAAACAATATAGTCATCGAGCAAAATTCGGACTGCTCATTGGCTCAGACAGGCATTACACCTCGCTAGGAAATATGGTTTTATAGCTCCCATGCAAATAATTGAGGAGATGCTAGACGCATCGTAAACATTCAACAGTTTAGCAGATCGCTGCAAGTCGTGAATTAAAACTGATGTAGTCCAAGTCCTCGAACCGTCTTATTTTTACGACTTATAAGCAGTTTCAGCAAAGCGTGAACACGAATTCGAAAGCAGCACAAAACACTTGAGTGTAGTTTTCCTCTATAAGTCCCCACTCTTACTTCTGATGATTGCCTTCATTCGAAAGGTTGAGTAAAATATTGTATACTGCGCTTGGCTGTATTTGTGCAAAACGCCTTATCATCAGTATTTTCTTAATTAGCATGCTGCACGCATGAGCGGGAACAACAGGGATCACTTCGCCACTTTAACAATCCCTTCAGTGCCTGTTTGAGCTGCGATTTTTGCAAAAAACTTGCAACTGTTGGAAAAACTTTGCAGTCGCTGCACGATGAAAAAGTCTTGCTCGTTCAGTCGCGTTTTGCGTCTTGGATATCTCGATAGTATCGACTGCAAAGAAAACGTTTTTGATTCGAATTGGCAATCGTTGCATTTTCACCTTTAATTGATTTATATATACCACTGTTTTATTTATGAGTCCTCAGTTTAATGCCATCGGTAAAAATTTTTTTGCCGCCAGTCTTTCTTATGAGCAGTTGGCCCGTGCAAAAATCTATTCACGGGATCGAGAAAGAAACACGGGTCTAAAATTGCTCGAGTGGCTTATGCAATATTTAGGTATCTCGTGATGGTGGGTTAGCAACTTTTGCTTCATATAGTCGATTGATGCAATATTAGTTGGGTTAGAAACCTCAGGGTTTGATAATTTATGTTCCCTATGTTCACCCAGTGGCATGTTCGCCAATCGTATTGTTTTAAATGCTTTCGTACGTGTTATATACGAGAATCGCTCGCACGAATCGACGCCAACATACGAACAACTCGTTTTTCAGCTGCCTTAAAACCACCTAGACCATTCTAAGCTCGCTTACGCATCACTACAACGGCAAAATATTAAGTTGGGGATGGAGCCTTTCTTTTTGTCTTTTTTCCCTTTTCAATTTTCGTCTTGTTTGGACGCCAAAATCATTGCTGTCATTCGCACCTCTAATATTCGATGTCGTTCTTGGGCAATGAGGAAGTGTACGTATAAAAGAAACATTTAGCACCACCGAATCTCGATATAAATAGCGAGGAATGGGTGGGTGCATGGTGGCTCGGTTTCCTCATATGCGGCATGCTTTACCTCTTCTGTTCTGTGCCATTATTCTTCTTTCCAAGATCACTAATACATCCCGATGAGGATCCGAACAGTCTCGAGTTGCATCAGCTCAGGTACTTTGTTTGAACCTTCTGGTAGAACAATAATTGTCTTGACAGGAGATTCGCTGTTCTACCGATAAAAGGGACGGCAGCTCCATACCTGCGATCTTGAAGATGGCTGGGGTGTGGATAGTTATCAAGGGATATGATCGCAGGTATCATCGAGAAGGTTGTGTTAGAGAGCATCACCTTCTCGTACAGTTCCGCTCACGTGTGTGTGCTGCGTTGCGATCCCCCTCCTTCCCCCATCCCCCAGCCCCCATCTCCTTCCCAGTCTCTCCCCCGCCTCCCTTTTGTCTATGCCTTTAGTTTTTTCACTTCGTTAACTCTCTGTTCCTGAAAAACGACTGACGCTGTGCAAGTAGTAAAAGCAGCGAGATGGATAAACGGAGAGGAAGAGAGGAAGTAAGCAGTTTGGCAATTCGAGACATAACAATGGCACGGCAAAATTTTTGTTGACTGTCTCGTTAGGCATGAAAGATTTTGTGGAATGTGAAAGTAGCGTGAGAAAACTGCATATTTTCAACCACGCGGTCCTGACCCTGAATTTCATTTCGATGAGAATATTATAATCTGTCGTGGTGCTCCATAGCAGTGCACAAAAAGCAGTGAATCCTTTGCTTTACATTTTCTTATAAAGTGTTGCTAAAACTGTGGTAGAGCTTCACCGTGATATGTTTATGGCGTTGGGGAAATTGTGGAGCCGAATATACTAGAGCACGAAATTGCATGTAACTTTGCGTCTCTGAGAATCACTGCTTGCTGTTAACTTCAAATTACAGGCATGAACAGCTCCATCTCCATACCCATCATGATCATGAGCTTGTTGTCAACGAAGAAGCACCTCAGAAGATTTCATTCCTAAAACAACTGAAAGATGCAATTGAGGGTAAGAGATTTTGCAACTCACTTTAGAGATTATGCCACTTTCTAAATATTTTTTTACAGACTGTATGCAGTGTTCTGAAATTGTTTGTTGATTTGTTGTGTTGATGTGGGATATGCACACATTTCATCGCAGAATTTCCTAACTGAATAACATTCTCGCTGAAGTGAATGCTACGTATCTAATATGTCGATAGCGGCACTTCATGATCGATTCTCCTCCTTCATTAGTTCAGCTTATCCTCACGGAAAGAAACATTAGTATATTGTTGATGAATTTAAATTATGTAGTAACTCTAATATCCTCTAGTTGACATTCCCATACTTCCTATCATCACATCAAAGCAGTGCCTACTTCGATAATGAGAAAGAGCTTGTCATATTTGTCATTCTGGTTTTCCTCATTTTTTGCCCAATTTATTAGCTTCCCCACAAATTCATTTTTCTCACCGTATCGGCGACTGGGGGGTTTTTTTTTCCATGAAAGTTAAGTGCGGGTTTGATTTGCGACATTAGTTTTGCATTGGTTTTCAGTCTTTTTAGTTTTAGCATTCCGCACGTCTGAAAACTGCCATATTGCCAACAATTCTAATTCAGCTCATACCTATTTGTTTGAAAAATAGTATTTTACTTCCGCTGTGCTGTTGACAAGGCTTTTCATTGTTGCAGTACTACAATTATTCTTTCATATAAATATAACCTACCGCATAAATGTAAATACATAATTGTTCTTTCAGATCTACCGTATATGGCATGGGATTTGCTCAAAAATCCCGTTTACACATCAATGGTTATTGGATGGATGTTCGGGTCGTATCTCGTTGGTGGTTATAGTACCTATCTTCCAAAGTATATTGAAACACAGTATGCTCGGAGTGCATCAGCTGCCGATATGTATGCAGGTTTGCAGCGACTTCTTTCTATCTCTCCTGTTTCTTATATGTAGCGGAATTTTTTCGAAGAAAGGTTTTACTTTATTTTCTTACGACTTTTCTTTTGCAATGGACATTTTAGGATGTGCATTATGGCAATCGAAATTTTGCATGTAATTTAAACAACAGAGTGAACCACAGAAAGGAATAAACGCTTCCGTTTCTGATTAGTTTTCCCTAATTATCAACTAAAAAGTCATTTTTTTGTTATTAAAACTGCAGTGACTGCCAACACCCAAAAGTACAAGAGGTGATCTAAGGCCGTTTTGAAATCATTTTTACAGTAGACATCTTCAATTCTGCTTTATGCTTATCGCCATTTTATAGTTATATGCAAGTGCTACAGCCATGAAGATTTGCAAAAGAGCACCATTGCACATTCTAATCCTCCTTCCATTTTTTTTCCGACGACTAACGATCGTTCTTTTCCTATGAAATTAATGTACTTTAATGGAAAGACCAATTGTTAGCTCGAAATATGCCCCGAAATTAGGTTATAGCGTCTTACTGGGTGTGAGCTGTGATTGATTCGTAAGCTCTCTACCATCGATTTGTTGTTTAGAAGCTCGCCCAGCGAGGTCGATAATACTCATGATGAACTGCGTTAGGCTGAGATTGAATGAGAAGGATTCATTCGTAAGGAATGAGAAGCAGGTGATCATTCAGTTAACTGTGTAGTTCCAGAACAGAAAAATTGGTTGGTATTTCGCATGTATGATTATGGCAGTTCGTTCTCCTCTCTATCCACTGTGCTTAGCTCTGCATTTATCGTCTTCGCTTGTCGAGAAATAGGAAAATGGATTCAAGAAATTTCAGCTAAAAAGTTCAGGCCTTATGCACGTGGCACTGCTTCTTGATGGCTGATGTCGGGCAACAAAATTGGAGGAAACTACCAATGCAGTTTCGTGCCATCAGAAATCCGTGCTATATGCATAGTACATTAAAGTAGGCTGGCTGCTTGGTCACGAATGCTGCTCATTTACAGCCCTCCCTCACCCCCCCCCCCCCCCCC
>JPKZ01000490.1:160490-186491 GCA_000803305.1 Toxocara canis
CCAGACGACATCTATGTACTTTTGCCGTTTATAATTCCCTAGTTTTGCTAAGTGCTCTTCACTGCTTTTTTTTTCGTAAAAGGCTAGATCGTATAACCTCCCGTCGTGTTCGACAACGATGCACGAGCTCATAATCGTTTATTGCAGCTTTGAGTTTCGGGACATCTCCGAATGTAACATCGATTGCAATTGTGCAAGTGTCTATCATTTCAATGCGGTCCACTACAATACGACAAACTTCTTCTCACCTTGCCACGCTGGATGTCACGAGTTCAACTCACAACTTGACAAGGTACTCTCCCTCAGCTCTAATCATAGCTCACCAAACGTCGAAGTTGTGCTGGCCGCATTATTCTCATTTGGATTTGTGCGATCTCGGGAGCGGTAAGACTGTCGTCAAACACGAAAGCAAATTGCGTGCCTCATCAATCGTTCCACCGTTAAGTGCTTTAGAGATATGACTCAGACTTTGCGCCTGCGAAATGAAGAGTCGATTTAGCTCTTCTGACACAAATAATGAAAGCATGTAGAATAGTCACCGGACAACGGCCTCTGCCCTTCACCGTTCTTGCTTAAAAGTTTATCGTCTTCGGAAAACAACGACACTTTGCCGTTGTTTTCTGGAGTCAATGCCTTTTTCATCTTGCGGAAGCGTCATGGACCCATGGCTCTGAACTACAGAGAGATGCGTTTATCCAAGGAGAGTTTTCATAGATCTCAGTGCGAAATCATTTGCCTCTGATTGGAAGGTTACACGTTTAAGCTTCTAGCTGCCATCTTAGATGCGCTTTGCTGAAGGCTAACTTCATGCAAACGACACTCGTCACATTCTTTCAGTCCGCTTCTTCTGACGAATCATTTCGCTGCTTAGAGGCTGTGATTTGTGAGTGGTCTGTAGTTGTTATCAGTCGATAATTTGAAAACTATTTTCAATCGGTGGGTTCAAAAACAGTCTGCGAGGTCTTCAAATAGGGCTAGAGAATTAATTTCTGCGGCAATTTCAAATTTTCTAGAAGTTTTTTCTCTGAAGGCCGAAATGGTCAACAGTTTTACGAGGATCGGCCAACTCGACAAACCTCGAACAGATGGTTGTTGTAAGACTTATTTTCAATGAATGCTTCCAAAAGAGACCTAACTCAGAGGAACAGTTGCATGTATCATATTCGTGAATTGCTCATTTTGCAATCAGTTATTGTAGATGAAAGTATTCTCACGATGAGGAGTAATTTACTTATCTAGAAATCTGCACATTCGTTCAGTATTTTCATACAATTTTAAGAATGAAAATTCAAAATTTTCCATAACAAGATTTCCGAATGTTTGCCAGTATGCAGCTAATACTCACCTTTCAGTGGGATAAATGTAGCTGTGCAAACAACGGTGCAGTAGAGAGTGGGCTTTACTTGGAGGAATGCAATCAAATATTCGCTTATATCGTGCTCATGTTTATCGGTCTATTCTTCGGCAATCTTTTCTTTATGACAACGATGATGGTTATATTAAGGTATTTTTACGTCATCATCAGATATGAATCAGACGGAGAAATATTGACATTTTCAAGTTGTTGACATCTTAGAGGGATGTAAAGTGAAATTTGTTTAATTGGATTTTAAAGTGTTTGAACTATTCGTCACCAATGGAAAACGACAAAATTCGCGGATAAGAGGCAAGAGAAAAATTAAGGTTGCATTTGTACGACGTGAGCAAACTATTTGAAGCAAAGGGCTGCGTGAATACAGCTATGGGTATGTAAGGCGCAATTATGATGTTCAGCGAAACTAACAACTTGTATGGATTTGTAAATGATCAGCGTTATTAGGAATTCATGTGCTTGTTTCTATACGCATCAGTTTTGTTCCCAGCTTTCGATATTGGTTTGCCATTTTCCATCCTATGCGATAACCTTCAGTTTGCTCCTCTTCATCGTCGACTGCATTCTTGCAAAATAATATCGGTCATTGGCTGCAATCTAGAAATCAAGAAGTTGCAGTAAAATGTGAAAAAAAAAGTTTAGCTTTGTTTCATCGGCAGTTCTTACGCATTGAACGTGTCAGTTATTGTCTATGTTGCTGTGCGCTCGCTGTGGCCTGTATCCCATTCCATGCCCAAAATCCAGCGTTAAGATACTCTCTTGCACTTGAATACGTTCGAAGACGCTTGTTATCGGTTCTCTCTGGAGGTGTGGAAAATGGGAAATTTAGGACGAGAGCCAGAGGTAGGTAATTCATGCGCGGCTGACTTGCGTCACTTGCATTCAGCTTATATTTCTTCGGCGTCACGTACTTATGAGGCGCGCCTTGTTTTTCCAGTTTTCACTGACACTCGATTACTTATGTTGCAGTCGGAAGTGAGAAATCTGTTGAAAATACTAAGGAAACTTTCTGAGTAATTCTACAAGTACTAAATAAGAAAATTTTAGGGCCGTCCACGATTGCGAGAAAGTAATGGCTTTGAGTTTTGCATCCTGTATTACAAACGTTCTCGGTAAGTGCGTTTCGATTTCATATTTGATTTCTTTAGGCACCTGTTGACCTCCTTGAAAGAGCATTTCACTAGCAGCCCATTGAAAAGATATGTCATCTCATTTCATCAAATTCATTCTTAGAAATCTGTGTAATCACACATCTTTTAGCCGTTCCAGTTCGGCACTCATATGCACTTTTAATAAACCATATTCAGCTGCCATAGTTATTGATTTTTTACATTTAATTCTGGTAAATTTGGAATAAACTTTCGTCATAAATGGCGCATGCATAAATATTTATGAATCTTAATGGAGGGTATGGAATGGACGATGTTGTATTGTGTCTGGAAGTGTTATTAGCTGAAGCGTGCCAAGTAAGTGAGCCGGACTATTATTTCTTCATAATTCGTTACGGCTTGACGTGACATTTTGTCGAAATGTACGCGCAGTGGTGCAGTCAGTGTGTACAAACCTTGGTTCATGCGCTGACGCAAAGCGAACTGCGCTGAAAAGCCGCTAGCCACTTATCTCAGGGCATGTCAAGGAAACAAAGATAATTGACTTCGGCTGACGGAATTCAAAAACAGTTTTTATTGAGTGGATCGGAACACTGAACATTAAGAGTGTTGTCTTCAGTCTCAGTTCACTAGATGTCCCGAATTCAGACCTTTTGATAAACTTCATCTCGAATTCTTTCCCTTCCTTCTGGAAGCCGGCCTTTGCCTATGCCCTTATTCCTGCCCCTCTGTTATCCCTCCCCACTAGATTGTTTTGAATTTAGCTTTGGACACTTTGAGCGCTCTAATTCACATAAATTCTACATTACTTCAGGATCGCCTCGAGTTACACGTTTTCACTGGAAATGTGTCTTCGCCGATCCTCATCTTGAAATTCACTTTCACCATCAAGTTCAGTTTCACTTCTATCATACCGTAAAAGTAAAATCTCGTGGGCCGATCCGAGGGTTTATTATATCAACTTCTGACAATTGCGTGCTAATTTTTCAGGTTTCATACCTGCTCCAATTATTTTTGGTTGGCTTATCGATTCAGCATGTATTCTTTGGCGTAGTCGATGTCCAAATGATCATGGCAACTGCATTGTTTACGACAATAAGTTCTTTCGTCAAACGTTTCACTTCAGTAACGCAGTGGTTCAGTTGTTTGCCGTTATTTCTATTATCGTCTGCTACTTGTTCATCCGGAAACGAATTCTACCGGAAGAGGAGCAGCCCACTGAGAATGAACGGAACGCATTTAGAGCAGAACCCATACAGACTGCTCTATGAACATTGTGATAAAACGATGAGAAAACAAATGTTAAATGAAACAGTTCTGCATGCAACATATAATTTATTTACTACAATTCAAATAAATAATGGAAAAATCACTTCAGACGGTTTGAATTTCGCGAAATTCGCCCCTCGTGAGATCACTGCTGTATTCGTCTACTTTTCTGTCGCACATATTACACATTCTTTATTTTCTGTCATTTAACATTTGTATCCACATCGTACGTTTACCACAGTTAGCCGTTGCTAATCAACAAAACATTACTGTCTTTCATGAAAGATCCTCTTCAGCTGGATTTATGTACATTCCTTTTGTTGTCCATTTTAATCATATTTTTTGCGGTTGTATTTGTCATTCCATTTACTGCAAATAAATCGTTTCATTATGCCCTATTTAGTGCAAACAAATTTCCATTTACTTTTTACGATATCAGTTTTTCGAGGGAAATCAGTCATATCACTATATGAGTATCTAAATGATTGGAACATACACTTTTCTCAATATGATGGAGATATAATGCAAATGTTGCAGACCTTAAGAGTCCGTTTCATCCCTAATGTCGATGAAAGCCAAAATCCGGATTATCTGTGTAGATTTGTCCCTAAAACATAATGTATGCAAACATTAAAAAAGTGCATAAATGACCTATATAGGTCGGTAGTCATCGTTCAGTACGCTATAACAACTGAGGTTTGAACTCGAAGTAGCGATCATTTCTTCATTATGTTCCGAAAACTCTTTGGAGTTGACCAACTGAAATCGAATTTACTTCACCGCCTGCATCTCTGCTAACAATATCGATGTGACTAATTCTATTTTCATGCTAATTTTCGACTTTGAACTCATACATATCCTCATTACCATGTTCTTTTTTTTGTTTCGTTCAACGCTTACTAAACCAAGTTCGGGTACTTGAGAAATATGCAGAGAATTTGTGCCAACTTCCTTAATTAAAGGGCAAAAAATGAATTTGGGCATACGGCAAAAACGCATTGTAATTTTGGTTTGATTTGTGCGGTTTGAGAACGGCGAGTAATGTAGCATTCGAATGGAGTTCGAATGGAGATGTTGGTGATAACACTTTTAGCAACATTCAAAGCAGTTTCTAACGAAATATTTTAGCTTTTATACAACGGAATCTACTAGAGGTAGCAATTCCATGGAACCGAACAAACGAAGTTGCTATGATGGACGTACGAGTTACCCATGGAATCACTTCACTATTCAGAAAGCGCTCTCATCACTTGAGCAGTTTTGGAGAGTTTGGCGATTTGGATAACAAATAAAGAGAAATAAAGTAATGTTCTGAGTGTTCTACATTTGTGATTGATACATATGGACAAATCGTAGTATAGGGAAGCTCTTATGAGCTATTCGTTTGCGTCATTTTATCGGTGAACATGTGAGAAGAAATTGCAGACCTCATCAATCAATGGAAGTAAGCATTCGAAACTGTGGAAACACAATTGCGATACACCATCTTCGATACTCGTTGAGTGAGCGTAAGCGTGCGGTCATCTGATTAGTTCCAATCACATTGACCGCCATATGTGAATGTAAGCAGTTGTACATATCATCTGCGGTATAATATACCAGAGGAATACTCCGATTTGCGTGTAGCGTATTTCCGTCGTCTACTTAATTTCTTATCCACGTCATCTAATTCGTATATGCAAATGAAATGAAAGATATGAGCATAATAAGTGGATCACAATTAAAGGGAGATCATATAAAACAAATAGAGGCAATTCTTGTAATGGCAACGAGAACAAAGAAAATAAAAGCGTATAGTTCAGAGGAACAAATTCGAAACAGCATTCAACACAACGAGCGCGTTGACAAAATTGTACGCCGAATGATCGAATATCATAATCGTACTCAATATACCCATAACGCAATACGGTGTCCAGAAGATCATATTTAACGTCAACATTAGGTAGGCCTGTAAGCATTTCCAATGAGATACTCAGCATTTTGCTTGTTTTGCATGCATGCGAAGAAGCTTTAAAATTCGATGCGCGCGCAGTACACATGCAATTTGCACATTGCGAGCCGTCGACAATCTCAGTTCATCGAAACCTTAATGAAGAGAAGCATGCGTCACTGCTGCAAATTGCTTTTTTTACTTAACATGATCGTACTCATGCGAGCATTGTTTGTTGTTCGATGCTTTTGCAAGCACTCATTTCGCATAAATTACTTTTGCAGTAAGCAATTCACGAATATTGAATTCAAATAAAAGCTTTTAGGAATAAGGAAATCCTGAATCAAACGCCTGAATGGAAGTATGTAATGGTCTGCTGCTTCCAGAGGAATGCTGTTTGGAAGGAGATGATGAGGCACATTTTCATTAGGCTTGCTTTACTCTGTTTGCACCAGTGATGCCATCGTACCAAAAAATATAATACTTTTCGCACTGTACTTGTACTTATACCAAGTATGGTACAGTATCGTACCAAATTTAAAATCGCAAGTACAGCATGAGCACAGCACAGTGTGATTTTCCGAGAGGTGGTACAAGTAGAGTAACGTACCGATTCTTTGAAAAAAAGCACTAGTACGTCGTACCATTTTTTGACTGTACTTGTACTTAAACTATACTTCACTCGCGGGAAATGCAGTTTGGCGCTACTGCGCTCCTACAGTTTCAGATTTCACCGTTGGCCCCGACGCGTTTCGACAATTCTTTGAGAAAATGAGATCAAACTTTTCTTCTTAGATATTCAAAAATGTCAATAGGGGCGAAGGATAGTCCCCATTCGCAAGCATTTTTATAGTTCTTTAACTTATCTATGAAGAGATCTTCTAGTTCTTTATATTAGGTTCGCGGCGTTCGTTTGTTTTGCCATCTCTTTGACTCATCCATCGCAAACAGCGGGTAAAGCGGAATGCGCCATTGACAACGCTGGAAGGGTTGTGTAGGATGTCAGGTAAGGGAGCGCAGAATAGCGCCGAAAAGAACGGTGCATAACGGTTTTCCAAAAGCTGATGGCCCTACCGAATGTCTCTCGAAGCTTGTTTCTCACCCATGAGTTTCGTGAGCATAGTGCTGAATTCGCGGTTTGCGCTTCCCACTTCCCGAGTAGGCCTTTGCTTGGTTTTGGATGCGCCATTACAAGTGATCAAAGAGAAGATTGTGCGGGAAGTGGAAGTTTCTGTTGGAGCATCGGTCACTGTTGACATTTGGAGTGGAAAGTGTATCAAGGATTCGTTCATTGCTGCAAAGATCTATCACGCAGGAGACGGATCTCTTAAAAATGCGTTTTTGGGTTTGAAGAGACTGAACGAACGTCACGATGCGCAGACGATTAAACGAGGCTACCTTATAATCCTGAACAGCGCGGGCATCAACGAATCCTCAACATACAAAGTGGTAACTGACTCAGGCGCAAACAGTACGTACTTTTAAAAATGAGTACGAGGTGCTACACGGTGAAACAGGAAACACAGGCTGCGAAGAGGTAACAGCAGTAGGCATCTCAAGCGACGAAGATGACAATGCTTCTACTTGCTCCGACGGTGACCTGTTTGATTCCGGCGAAGACGAAATTGACGATTTCGAAGAGGCGGACAGAATAATTGGGCTCGATATGCGATTTTCGAAAAGATGAAGTTGCATGGCTCACATGCTGTAGCTAGCGCTGGCAGGCGGTCTGAAGGCGTCCGGATGCCGTCCACAGGTCGATGCACTGATAAGGGTGGTTCGAAGGTTCAGGAAAACACAGCTAACGGCTGAACGGCTCCATGCAAGGTCTGGGTTGAACTTAATATGCCCTGCAGCACCCGCTGGAACTCTCTCTGCTACGCCATGGAGCGCTATGTTCGCGCGAAGGATACCATTTGCTGAGATATGTATGTGTTGTTGCAAAAAAGTGTCCAATGTTATTTCTGAGCCCTGTGTTGCGATCTCGCCTTCTTGTTTTGTGGCTCATTCCCCAACTGCTGCAATTTGTGCGGGTGCGATGTTTCGAGAGTGTCCGGTGTCTTTCCGACCCTCGTGTTTCTAATCTCGCCTTTTCGTTGTGCGATGCATTCTCCAGTTGTTATGTGCTTCATGCCTGTACGGTGACTTGCTCAAGAGCTTTCCATTACGGCTCAAAACAAACAGATATTTCTACCATTTTTCACCTCGACTGTGGATATTTTATCTTTCTTCGCTAAATTCGCATTTTTTTTTCGTCGTTTCAACCAGTGGGCATTTTCTTCTGTCCGTTGGCTCGCACAGTTTTGGTTTATTTTGCTTATCAATAAAGTAGTCTATGCTCTTTTATTCATGCACGTTAAGAAAAACTGCAGATACGAAAGGTACAGGATAAGTATTGTACTTCTTGGGCCAAAATACTTGGCACAGTATCGTACCATATCTCGGCCACCAAGTGCAGTACAGGTACGGTGCGATCAGCTCTTTCAGGGGGTGGTATTAGTACAGTATAATGCCATTTTGGAGGGGAAGTACAAGTACCGTATCGTATCAAAAATCCTGGTACGATGGCATCACTGGTTTGCACTGAATTAAACACAGTGACTAGTTGTGAAAGGCCCGATTTGATCTGAATTTGCCTTATAGCTTAAAATGTTAGTGTTTGTCAGAGATGTTAAAGTGCCATTAAACTTGTCAATTTCATTATCATCAGATATCTGCCAAGTAATGCGTCTAGAAGAGAATTTTTGTTGGGTGTTAAACACCAAGGTTTTGAGCAGCTCTGCACAACCAGCTATAGAAAGAATGCCGGCTGCACGAAGGGAAATATTCACAATGAACAATTCTAATTTGCGAGTATAGTTTTGCGCATAATGACACTGCTTACCGATCGAGCAATAATTTTTCTCTGACGCTGATTATAAAATGAATTGGAATGAAATAATTTAGACGAGCACTTTCAGTAGCGCTCTCCTATGTCTTTCGTCGAGTTCGTCCTCGCTGTCTTCTGCTGTGATATCAGCACATATGAAATACTATTAAAATCGTAGGTGTGACGAGCAAGATCTAACCTTACGACGAGTTTTCCTACGAGCTAAAGCTACCGTATTCTTCCACGCGGCAATTGACTTCTTGCTATTGGCTACTTGATCGGCATCCTTTCGTGTTAGTCGGACTTCGCTAGGTTCTTGTTGTAAGCCACAGTTGGTATCTGCATCAGCGGTCAGCAATGAAGTCCGCACGTCATGATCCACATGAACGATCATGCGATCTGAAAGCAACTTCCTGAACTGAATCGAAAATCAAATAAGTAATATTAAGTCCAAAACGAATTCAATGGGAGCGATTGATACTTTTTCTTAATTGCACTCCAAATATGACATATCGTACGAGCCTACTGGATGCTAACTTCTTACGTACTTCTGTTTCATCCGTCAAAATTATTGACGTAAATGTTATTTTTCCTGTACCATTCATTCTGTGCAGCTGAAGTTCACTGGAACTCATAACTGTTTATTTACTTAAATTAACAGTCACATTGCGTGTCCTTACAACTTATAGCGCGCCTTCTCTAATGGTATTTCTGAGTTCGCTTTCTTTTGTTGCGCCATTGCGAAGGCAATAAAATGTTCACACGTCTCCCATATTTTATCAGCAAGTGCTCACTGTTCAGGAGGCAATCTGCTAAAACGATCCGAAGTGCAAGTGTATTGTGCGTGAGGCACTGTTGACATTTGGAGTGGAAAGTGTATCAAGGATTCGTTCATTGCTGCAAAGATCTATCACGCAGGAGACGGATCTCTTAAAAATGCGTTTTTGGGTTTGAAGAGACTGAACGAACGTCACGATGCGCAGACGATTAAACGAGGCTACCTTATAATCCTGAACAGCGCGGGCATCAACGAATCCTCAACATACAAAGTGGTAACTGACTCAGGCGCAAACAGTACGTACTTTTAAAAATGAGTACGAGGTGCTACACGGTGAAACAGGAAACACAGGCTGCGAAGAGGTAACAGCAGTAGGCATCTCAAGCGACGAAGATGACAATGCTTCTACTTGCTCCGACGGTGACCTGTTTGATTCCGGCGAAGACGAAATTGACGATTTCGAAGAGGCGGACAGAATAATTGGGCTCGATATGCGATTTTCGAAAAGATGAAGTTGCATGGCTCACATGCTGTAGCTAGCGCTGGCAGGCGGTCTGAAGGCGTCCGGATGCCGTCCACAGGTCGATGCACTGATAAGGGTGGTTCGAAGGTTCAGGAAAACACAGCTAACGGCTGAACGGCTCCATGCAAGGTCTGGGTTGAACTTAATATGCCCTGCAGCACCCGCTGGAACTCTCTCTGCTACGCCATGGAGCGCTATGTTCGCGCGAAGGATACCATTTGCTGAGATATGTATGTGTTGTTGCAAAAAAGTGTCCAATGTTATTTCTGAGCCCTGTGTTGCGATCTCGCCTTCTTGTTTTGTGGCTCATTCCCCAACTGCTGCAATTTGTGCGGGTGCGATGTTTCGAGAGTGTCCGGTGTCTTTCCGACCCTCGTGTTTCTAATCTCGCCTTTTCGTTGTGCGATGCATTCTCCAGTTGTTATGTGCTTCATGCCTGTACGGTGACTTGCTCAAGAGCTTTCCATTACGGCTCAAAACAAACAGATATTTCTACCATTTTTCACCTCGACTGTGGATATTTTATCTTTCTTCGCTAAATTCGCATTTTTTTTTCGTCGTTTCAACCAGTGGGCATTTTCTTCTGTCCGTTGGCTCGCACAGTTTTGGTTTATTTTGCTTATCAATAAAGTAGTCTATGCTCTTTTATTCATGCACGTTAAGAAAAACTGCAGATACGAAAGGTACAGGATAAGTATTGTACTTCTTGGGCCAAAATACTTGGCACAGTATCGTACCATATCTCGGCCACCAAGTGCAGTACAGGTACGGTGCGATCAGCTCTTTCAGGGGGTGGTATTAGTACAGTATAATGCCATTTTGGAGGGGAAGTACAAGTACCGTATCGTATCAAAAATCCTGGTACGATGGCATCACTGGTTTGCACTGAATTAAACACAGTGACTAGTTGTGAAAGGCCCGATTTGATCTGAATTTGCCTTATAGCTTAAAATGTTAGTGTTTGTCAGAGATGTTAAAGTGCCATTAAACTTGTCAATTTCATTATCATCAGATATCTGCCAAGTAATGCGTCTAGAAGAGAATTTTTGTTGGGTGTTAAACACCAAGGTTTTGAGCAGCTCTGCACAACCAGCTATAGAAAGAATGCCGGCTGCACGAAGGGAAATATTCACAATGAACAATTCTAATTTGCGAGTATAGTTTTGCGCATAATGACACTGCTTACCGATCGAGCAATAATTTTTCTCTGACGCTGATTATAAAATGAATTGGAATGAAATAATTTAGACGAGCACTTTCAGTAGCGCTCTCCTATGTCTTTCGTCGAGTTCGTCCTCGCTGTCTTCTGCTGTGATATCAGCACATATGAAATACTATTAAAATCGTAGGTGTGACGAGCAAGATCTAACCTTACGACGAGTTTTCCTACGAGCTAAAGCTACCGTATTCTTCCACGCGGCAATTGACTTCTTGCTATTGGCTACTTGATCGGCATCCTTTCGTGTTAGTCGGACTTCGCTAGGTTCTTGTTGTAAGCCACAGTTGGTATCTGCATCAGCGGTCAGCAATGAAGTCCGCACGTCATGATCCACATGAACGATCATGCGATCTGAAAGCAACTTCCTGAACTGAATCGAAAATCAAATAAGTAATATTAAGTCCAAAACGAATTCAATGGGAGCGATTGATACTTTTTCTTAATTGCACTCCAAATATGACATATCGTACGAGCCTACTGGATGCTAACTTCTTACGTACTTCTGTTTCATCCGTCAAAATTATTGACGTAAATGTTATTTTTCCTGTACCATTCATTCTGTGCAGCTGAAGTTCACTGGAACTCATAACTGTTTATTTACTTAAATTAACAGTCACATTGCGTGTCCTTACAACTTATAGCGCGCCTTCTCTAATGGTATTTCTGAGTTCGCTTTCTTTTGTTGCGCCATTGCGAAGGCAATAAAATGTTCACACGTCTCCCATATTTTATCAGCAAGTGCTCACTGTTCAGGAGGCAATCTGCTAAAACGATCCGAAGTGCAAGTGTATTGTGCGTGAGGAAGCTGTGCATTGCCAACAAACTATTCAAGCCTTTAACTCAAAATGTTGAAACTTGATCAAACTAATTTCTAACTAATTTTTGTAGGTCGGCAAACTTTTAATTAGAATTATGCATACATTTTTCACGTTAATTACCAAAGTCCTGAAACAAGTGCATCCAAACCACATGAGCTGAATTAAGATTCAGTAATGAATTATATGATTGTGTGAAGTAATCGCACATGAAAAACAACGAGTTGAAAAGTTCTTTTCTTCAATCTTATCGAGAAAATAGTAAATCGAATCGAATCGAATCGAATCGAATCTTTTATTTAGTCGATAGGCAATAACTACCTTTACGACATTACAAAGATGATATAGAAGGATATAATGAGATACAGTCACAATAAAATATTACGTCATAAAAACATCACTACATATCACTCAAATGCAATTTCTTTCAAACTCTCGTCGAAGACTAATTACCAAATTTCTAATTCTTCTAAGATCTGTCCTAAGGTCCTCATTTTCCGGGTGCTGGTAGGTCAGCTTGAGAAGCCGATTTCGTTATTAGTTATGTTTTGTTAGTTAACAGAACTGAAATTGTCTTATCCCATTGTCTCGAGATATCTTAAGACTAGCAAATATGTATATATTAGGAAATTTAGAATTCACCACAAAAGTCCATTGATGTATCTAATTTCAGCATCATCAGAAAAAGTTCAATCAAAAAAAGTGTTTGTTCACTCGATTTCTTTGTTTTTTGGCAAATTTGCACCCTCACTGACCAAGAGATTAAGCAACTTAAGAATCACTTTGGCGAGCCTTATCGTATAGATTTCGAACTTGGCTCGGCCATTTTTGGAATGTGCAGCAAATATATATTATTAAAATTTAGTATATGCATATACTATTGATCTGTCCGATTTCCCTGTCGCTCGAAAATCTTCCTTCGCTAAAGATGTCTGCTCGCAATAATAAAAATGAATGTACGCACCATTTTGGAGGCGAAAGCGCAAGGAGAATTCCATCAAAATGTGCGTGAGAAAGCAGAGCTCGTTTCTTTCCAGCTCGGGTGCATGATTTGACTCACAATGACCGGAAATCAGAGGCTTTTTCTAATTCCAACTTGTTGACACATTGCAACATACCGGGGAAAGATTTTACCAGTTTTTGCGCAGATTACTTAAAACTTTTTACTCACAAGCACATGAGTTTTTAAAAATATTTTCCTGTTATTTTTTTCCTGCGGTTGTTTTAATTTTTCCCGTGTAAGTAATTTTTCTGCGCAATGGTTGCTTGACTGTTATCAGTCCTTCTTGAGTGCGATCAGACCAGTGTAATGCAAAAATATCTTAAGACCACCTCCAACGGGCTTGAACTCGACATTACAATCGGTCTTCAGCTCAGTGCAACAACTATTCAATGCCTTCGAATGAACATTCTCCTTTGCTCTCGCACAGCAAAACAAGACACCACATCTGTAAATATGTGTAACATTATATGACAAACGAATATGCTGTAACTCATATGTTGAGGTGTTTGATAATGCTCTCGATGACGTCAAACAGCGAGAACTTATCAGCATCGCACTAACTCAACAAAAATTTCTCGAACTTTCGCATAACGGAGAAATTTATCAATATTCAGATACTTGTTTTGCCTACTACCTCAGTTGTGCACACAGGCATGTCGTTTTCAGAGGTTTAGGTAATGCTAACTTTCTGAAGCTGAACGTGAAGAAATACTTGCGTATTATACGAAGCTGTTGAATGAATATATAGCATACACCCTTTGAAGAAGTAAATGCACTCCATAAACTCTAATTTATCAAGTCAACAAATATAAACTGACGATGACTATGACATATATGTCGTTAAAGTAAAGAAAAAAACAAAGCGGTATTTGCGCTTAAAAGACATGCCTTCATATCTTTGCTCAACTTAGGCACAGGCTCAATTCCCAGCATAAGCAAAAGCGAATTTGTTGCTTATCACATTCATACATGGAGTGGAAATGGCTCAGTGGTAGAGCCTCCGCTTCGCATGCGGAGAGACACGGGTTCGGTTCTCGGCTGCTTCCCACCATACAGCTGACGGCCCAGGGATCTGGTGGTTAACAACAGGCTAAAACAGCCAAAGGGGTGGATGTGCTAGGCGTGCGATTGCCTCAGTAACATCGAGACACCGCACTGAAGGTTGGAGCGGTAACGTGCTAACAGATCTAGGGAGCTGGACAGTTCGGTTACTGGAGGTGATGTTGACGTCGAATGTGTGCATGCTTTTCTTTGTTGAAAAGCAACTAATGAAAGACAATAACTGTGGAGGACAAGGTTGTTTTTTGATGTTTAGTTGCTCTAAGATACGGGATACAGCAAGATTACCTTTTACCAGAAGAACCATCCCTTCGAATATCCTTGTTTACACGTTTCATGAGCACGAGAATTATAGCATAGCACAGCAATTCTATTGAATACGGCAAAATGCAAATGGAGAATAAATGAAGCAAATTGTATGCTGAAAAATGTTTACTTTTACGCTGACGGATTAGTCGATCACATAAATTTAGAGACAGCCGATAATCGAATTATCATCTGAAGTTCGAATTTTCAAGTGAAATGAATTAGAGGACGTTCTCTGCCGAGTGTTTCAGCGTTATTGTAGTTCTCCGCAAGACTTATCCACGGTTAAATTACTTGACCAGTTTTCTTTGAAGGGGATGCTATTTACTGATGGAATTTCTTACGTATCTGCTTGATAGTCGAGATACGTATAGGTTCCCGTGCAAATGTGATAAGGAATGTCGCAGAATTAGTTTACACAGGGGACAAGTCGACAGTATGAAGAATTGCTCAACTTTTTAGTTCACGGATGTGGCGCAATGGAACGCCATCCATCTGATGGTTCATGTCGGTCAGTTGGCCTGTCATTGGAGATGGAGGTTTTGACACTAGTGCGCAGAGATGTTGTGGGCACGATGAAGCATAGGCAATGTACTGAGCTGCATGGGATCGGCATGGAAGCAGCACTGCTGATTGCAGCGACATAAGTAAAAATTTAAAAATGTGTCCTTCATACTCTCAACTATTTCAAGAACTCCGAAGCTAAACTGAGGACAGTAGCGAGAAGCAAAACTAGATCTCTTGGCTCCATCTGCCACTAGCAGCGGAGCACGTAGCTTCATCAACGCAGATACAAAAAGCATTCTCTGACGCAAAGTGCTCGCCCTTTGATTAACGTTTAATAGAATTTCAAAGAGCGAACAAAGATATTTTAAAAAAAATCTTGATCGGATTCGACCACGCAGACTTCGGAGAATAATCTCAAATTAGTTATATAATATAAGTAATAGCGTTTGCTTCCATGTTTTTTTTCCTGTATACTGCGGCCAGTGAAAACAAAACGCGTTCAGAATTTGAGATTCTTCTCCCACTTAGGCATATATTTAAAACTCCCGGGCCCCAAGCCTACCCCTAATTCTGCCATTTTTCTAACATTGAACGGCGTGATTTACCCACAAAATTGTTCCTCAACTGTATTGCCTCTAAGTAAACACCTGAAAGCAAAATCCTACCAAAAGTGAGGCATTTAACTAATAACCAACGAAATAGGCATAAATAAGTACATACTACTGCAGTAGTGAGGGACAGCATTCTTAAATTGCAATTCGCTAAATACATAAAACGCAATGCAAGGAAAATGTATGACGCGACAGATGGGAAGATAAAGTTTTCATTAGAAGTATTATATGAAATTTGGATGGTTACACTTTTGATCAATTTTTTATCACTGCGCGATTCACGTTATTCCACATATTACAGTTATGCAGCGAAAAGCATAAGAAAACTGCACTATCATCTACGACGTTTATAGAATTGAGCGTATGGTGCGTGAATTAGGGAGAAACAATAAAAGAGCAAAACCAACCATGTTCCATGAATTTGAGAAGATCACTGTTCGTATCCAAAAAACTTTGATCGAAGCTGCCGACTTCACTTTTTGGCAGCAAATCTTCCAGATAATCTTCGGCTGGCGTTGAGTTTCCTTCCAAATAATGCTTGGAGCTTGCTTCCATAAGTAGCAGTTCACGGTACCTTAGCACTGTCCTGGAAAGAACCATATTTATTAAATATCGTATAAGGAACTTTATAAACAGCCCCTAGAACTTTCGTAAGATTTTTTATCCATTAATGCACTACAACATCCCTATGAGGAAAAAGAAAAAGACAAAAAGTGCACGGAGCGAGGAGCACGAACATCGACCTCACACTGTTGAGTGAGGGGCCACCCATTCTCCACCGTCGCCCTCCACCCTTCCCCCCAACATACTATTGGTCCACGTTTCCTAATTTTGTTATGCCTAGCCGTAAGTGTCAGATTGACGTGTGGCATTAGGTTGAAGAGTGGCTCACATCAACGTTAAGACATCACTGGTGTTGGAAGAAAGAATAAGTACATCACTGCTCTCGAAATATGCAAACGACCCATGCTTTGGTCATATTTGTCAACAATGAATCTCGTGTACGACAAGTGCATTCAAAAATAAGCGACGATACCTTCATGCCTGCCACTGATATATCTATATTATATTATATTATATATATACACATATATCAGTGGCAGGCATGTTTTATAGGCTTGTTTGTGGCATGTTCTACAGAAAAGGCTATATAGAATGCGCTTCGAAAAAAACCGGGAAGTGCCAGGACATATTCGTTCACCATACATATATGTATACAAATATATATGTGCATATATAATTACATGCACAGAGGGTGCTTACGCGCCGAACCTTCATTGCTGATTTATTTATGGCGGAAATAGCATCATCAGATATGTAGATGGAGGCGCAAAAAGCCATTGACGCCGACTATGAGGACCTCATGGGCAAAATTAAACAGGCGGTGAATCTTTCCAGTGCGGCAGCGGTGCCGATAAAGCGTCAACGGTTATCAGCAGAGGCAGTTCGCATGATGACGAGAAGGGCGCGTATGAAAGCGGAAGGCAAAACTCTGTGTAGGATGACCAGGAAGGAAGTAAGACAAGATTATGAGGGCTTCAGGTGGAAGAGGCTAAGGGAAGCAGCGATAAGGAGAGCAATTCTGAAAGCGATGGAAAGAGATGTGCGCCTTATGCAGCATGTACCATCGGCACTCAAGGATGAAAGGGGTGTGAGAACTACAGATCGTTCCTACATGAACGAAATTTGTAAGAAATTCCACAGCGATTTGTACTCTTCTAGGACGGTTGTTGTCAGACCTCATACAACTGCTGCGAGATACCAAACCCCCAAAGTCACCTGGGAAGAGGTTCAATGCGCGATAAAGCAGATGAGGACGGGAAAATGCCCAGGCACCGATAACATTCGTCCGGAACACCTCAATGCAGGAGGATTGCCACTCTTCAAAGCGCTAGCGCTGTGTTTCAGCAGGTACCTCAGTGAGAAGGAAACGCCGGCAGCATGGAAGAAGTCCAGAACGATACTGCTGATGAAGAAAGGTCACCCAGAAAACCTCAGCATTTACAGGCCGATAACGCTTATGTCCCAGATTTAAAAGACCTTCAGGCTTGTAGTCCTAAATCGTATTACCAAAGATCTCGACATGCTCATGAGCACGGAGCAAGCAGGCTTCCGGAGAGGCTACTCAACAGTTGATTAGGTACATGCGGTTCGGCAGTTGGTAGAAAAATGCAGCGAGTTCCAGATACCTCTGTGCCTTCTTGCACTCGTAGATTACAAGAAAGCATTCGATTCGGTGGAAAGAAATGCAGTGCTCAATGCGCTGGACAAGTGCGACGTTAACCCCAACTACGTTGATATCCACACCGAAATGACCACGGGTTGCAGTACGGAAATCAAGCTTCTCAGCGGCTCCTGCTATATCAATATCTGCAAGGGCGTTTGGCAAGGAGATACGATTTCTCCAAAGTTATTCCCGGTAACCCTTGAAACCGTGTTCAATGAACTTGGCTGGGATGGCGGCATCTGAGTCGACGGCGAACGATCAACGCATTTGCTTTTCATAGATGACTGCTTTCTCTTCGCGCACAGCGGACTTGAGCTTCAACAGAAATTGTTGCAAGTTCAAATAGAATCTGAGAAAATTAGGCTTAAAATGAACCTCTCCAAAACGAAATGGATGCGCAACTCGTTATGCAGGGAATCAAGAATCAACATTGACGGCCGATCATCGAAGAAGTTGAAAGTTAAGTCTGGCCTGGTCATCAGCTAAGTTTCACCGACAATATTGCAGGTGAATGTAGCAGACGCAGGAATGCAGCTTGGTCCAGCTTCAACAGAATAAGGACCTCGTTATTGGATGCTAAACTTCCGATGAAGATAAAAGCAGACTTATTTCATTCAACTATAGTGCCCACATTGTTGTACGGTGCCGAGTGTTGGCCGATAACCAAAGCTGTTGAGGATAAGGTAAGTGTAACACAGAGGTCAATGGAACGCACAATACGTAAAATATCACTTCGAGATCATGTTACTTCTGATGAAATTCGGCGACGTACTGGTGTCACTGATGTCGTCCAGGAAATGTATAAACGTAAACGAGAATGGGCCGGTCATGTAGGACGTATAAGAGACCATAGATGGACCTCTGGGCTCACATACTGGGACCCGCTTGACCGAAAGAGTCCTCGGGGTAGGCCAAAAACGAGGTGGGCTGACCGGATGGGTGCAGCGCACACAGGACCGGAAGAGTTGGAGCGAAGTCGACTTGCGTGGTTGGAGAATGCCGCGAGGGCGAGTCGGATCAAGGTGATCAAGGTGATATATATACATAAATTAAAACAACGATGTAAGCAAAACACTTACCAGATAGAAACACATTGTGGTTTACCATCGGGAAGGTAATAGACATGGAAAACGAAGAGCTGAGGCAAGGCACATGTTATACTGCTGATGAAGAAAGGTCACCCAGAAAACCTCAGCATTTACAGGCCGATAACGCTTATGTCCCAGATTTAAAAGACCTTCAGGCTTGTAGTCCTAAATCGTATTACCAAAGATCTCGACATGCTCATGAGCACGGAGCAAGCAGGCTTCCGGAGAGGCTACTCAACAGTTGATTAGGTACATGCGGTTCGGCAGTTGGTAGAAAAATGCAGCGAGTTCCAGATACCTCTGTGCCTTCTTGCACTCGTAGATTACAAGAAAGCATTCGATTCGGTGGAAAGAAATGCAGTGCTCAATGCGCTGGACAAGTGCGACGTTAACCCCAACTACGTTGATATCCACACCGAAATGACCACGGGTTGCAGTACGGAAATCAAGCTTCTCAGCGGCTCCTGCTATATCAATATCTGCAAGGGCGTTTGGCAAGGAGATACGATTTCTCCAAAGTTATTCCCGGTAACCCTTGAAACCGTGTTCAATGAACTTGGCTGGGATGGCGGCATCTGAGTCGACGGCGAACGATCAACGCATTTGCTTTTCATAGATGACTGCTTTCTCTTCGCGCACAGCGGACTTGAGCTTCAACAGAAATTGTTGCAAGTTCAAATAGAATCTGAGAAAATTAGGCTTAAAATGAACCTCTCCAAAACGAAATGGATGCGCAACTCGTTATGCAGGGAATCAAGAATCAACATTGACGGCCGATCATCGAAGAAGTTGAAAGTTAAGTCTGGCCTGGTCATCAGCTAAGTTTCACCGACAATATTGCAGGTGAATGTAGCAGACGCAGGAATGCAGCTTGGTCCAGCTTCAACAGAATAAGGACCTCGTTATTGGATGCTAAACTTCCGATGAAGATAAAAGCAGACTTATTTCATTCAACTATAGTGCCCACATTGTTGTACGGTGCCGAGTGTTGGCCGATAACCAAAGCTGTTGAGGATAAGGTAAGTGTAACACAGAGGTCAATGGAACGCACAATACGTAAAATATCACTTCGAGATCATGTTACTTCTGATGAAATTCGGCGACGTACTGGTGTCACTGATGTCGTCCAGGAAATGTATAAACGTAAACGAGAATGGGCCGGTCATGTAGGACGTATAAGAGACCATAGATGGACCTCTGGGCTCACATACTGGGACCCGCTTGACCGAAAGAGTCCTCGGGGTAGGCCAAAAACGAGGTGGGCTGACCGGATGGGTGCAGCGCACACAGGACCGGAAGAGTTGGAGCGAAGTCGACTTGCGTGGTTGGAGAATGCCGCGAGGGCGAGTCGGATCAAGGTGATCAAGGTGATATATATACATAAATTAAAACAACGATGTAAGCAAAACACTTACCAGATAGAAACACATTGTGGTTTACCATCGGGAAGGTAATAGACATGGAAAACGAAGAGCTGAGGCAAGGCACATGTTATCGCAAAAACCCATGCTATTGTGATCATTTGTTTGGCAGCGAAACCAGATTTCTGAAAGTCACAATTCTGACACTGCGTATTTAAAACGTTCGACTTATGATTGAGCTTGTCATTGCCCTCCTCGTCTCAGCTGAGAGAGATTATTCTCAGTCAGTCTCTACTTCATAATATTGACGTTTATTCTGATTGCACAACAGAAAAAGCTTTATAGAACGCGGTTCGGAAAAAACCGGGAAATGCCAGGACATGGTCGTTCACCAAGTTAGGGTAAAGGCTTCGCCATTCGACTGTTTGTCGTTTTCGTGCACTCCAGCGTATTTTGATGTGCAAAGTGCACTATAGCGGTGGTTAATGCAAACATATTTGCCCGTGTTTGGTCGGCAGTTTCAATTCGAGAACCCATGGAAGCTACAGTTATCAAATTTGGCAGGTATGATCTATACCGTACACTTACCTAATATAGTCCATTCGAAACCATCCGGCAGATCTTAGCGGAAACTATAAGCGTTAGCACGACAAGCACTTTATGGCTAATTCAGCGGCGTATTCCACCGGTCGAATTAAAAGTCAACGAATTTTTATTTAGAGATTTGTAAAACCGATAGGGTGAAGTAAAATTTCAAATTTCCTGATCAGCAATCTATGAAGTACGCTTGTTCGTTAGATGAGCCGTCAAATCTCGTATTATATCGACCTCCTAACACATCCTCGCACTCGTTCAGCAATAAAAATTATTGTTAAGTTCAGCCATTATAAAGATTAAAAAAAGTTGGGACAACCAGCATCAGTTAAGATTAGCAGTATGTTTCATTTTCTTCGCTTAATCGGTGCTGCAAGAGATTTTTTCATTTACTTCCGAAAGCGTATTCGTCTCGGAAACATATGCTAAAAGCACCCTCCTTTAAGGCGTCCCGCCGAATCCCAATATTGCCAAGGTTGTCCGATATATTTGTGTCACAATAAAACAGAATGATGATGTTTGCGAAGATTGGTGCTTTCCAAGTGATGAGTAATCTACTAACATACCTGATGAACCTCGCGTAGATGAGCCGTTATGTAAAGTCGATCAGCGGCGATTAGTACTTGCATATTCGCTGTGAGATGCAACGAAAATGTGTTGATGAATTTTGTTGTTCGACACAGCAGATCACCACCGTACCACTGAAATGCTTTTGGCTTGGTGCCAGCATGTTATAAAGCAAAATTTTGCGCCGCTTCACTGTTATGGAATTTAGCGATGCGTTAAGAATTGTCACTGCACATTTGATACACCATCAGATTGCGACGATACACTCATTTCACGCAAAGTACTCGTTGTTCACCAGAAATAACGTGCATGCGTCAACTACTTAGTCAGGTCATGTTCCTTGTTCCACGCTAATCTAGTTTCTGGCAATTCGGACAGAATAAGCGGTGTCAGTATCGTCCTCCCCGCTCTCCTCCCACCCTACCAACAGGCTAATGAATCATCTCTTTGGAATGCTCCTTACAGCTGGAGCTAGGAACATGCAAACAGGGGCGTCCGGTGGTAGAGATGACCCTGTGCTGCTACTCAACACTTAACAGTCGCACTTCATTTGTCCTTCTCAACTTGTACTCCGCAGTTATTTTTAGCTCGGATCCAGCACAAATCGATCATGAGAAAGATTCACCAAGTGAAGGAACTCTGAAAATGCAAATCTTTGGTTTTTGGACGTTTCAAATTCTCACAAAGAAAGATTTTCGCATCGTTTCCAAACAGTTTAAAGTGATCGCCTTGGAAAATTAAATCGGCTGTTGACGCATCAAACTTCTCGAACTTATGCGCGCGATGCAGTCCCATTTGCGATAAAAGGGCTGTAAGGACAACCTTAACTATAACAAAAACCCGCGAAACGCTTACAAAAATGCATGATTTTAAAGAAGTTCCTGCAAGGTGAACTTACGTTATAAGTGCTAATCCAAATAATTTGCGTAGGTGCGTAGACAAAGAGAACAATTAAATCGGCGACGGTTAAGCTGATTTTAAAGCTCATCAAACGTGCCGCTAAGATCACATGGCGCCGATAGTGGGAATGAAACCTGAAAATTGTATTATCTCTTCTTACTTACCTGTTCACGTCGATTGACAAATGATGACAAAAAATAAGCATAATCTTGCGAGGTACAACTTGTGAGAAGTTGCGATACTGCATTTTAGGATTCATTAAACAAACATCTCAAAATAATACAAGAGGTGCATCCGTTAGCGATTAGAACGGAGCACATGATTAACTAACACGGCGCCCAATTACGCATTGGGGCGATTTCCTGAACAGAACAACACATTCGATTGAGCAATACTACAAACGAAATCAAAAGTTCTATCGTCTCACTCATTAATGTTTCAACAATGTGGAAATGGAAAGCTTCTCTGCGCCCAGTTAGAAATTAGGGTATATGAAATTAAAAAATTAGATTCTACTCCCCATTATATTTCGATTGACCTGCAACGACTCGTTTGGATGAGAGGCCTCCAGATTTAAGAAATGAAATTTAGTGCATTTATTGCATCAGTGTGGAAAAAAGCCAATACAACAAGCTTCTTGAGGAAATGGCGGATATGTAAGCATCCATAGGTATTGTGGTTATATAATAATGTCGACCAAAACTAGGAAGAAAAAATAAAACCACCGCTGCGAATATATATATCGAGTTCGACTTCGGGCTATATAGGTAATAAATAGACAGATAGATAGACAGATTCCTTGAGATCGCTAATACGTCTGTAGTAGGTGTGCTGCATATAATTTCTAACGCCCCTTGCACTTCTCTTCTCTCTTCATTCAGTTCTGTAGCTGTTAATGGCGCGGAAGGACAATCAACAAGTTTTATTTTTTTAAATAAACGATGATGCTGTTAAAGACCACTGAGATAACATTCTAAATTCATCTCAGAATCTCTCTATAGGACAGCTTCGATTTTATCCCTTCAGTGTTTTGCACTTTTTCTGCTCGTGCCAGTTCGTTTCAGCCCCTTCTGAAAACAATCTTCTCCATCTGCATTATGGTTTTCTCCTCAATAATCATTCAATGCATACGTTATCAAGTCATGGATTTGATAAAATAGCCGCCGAACGATTCGCACAGTTTTCGAAGCAGAGGCATACACGAACGAGAGTCATGAGAAAGCGGACCTTATATCGCATGAAAGACGGATTTTTTTTCTAGCACACAGCGCTAAACGAGAGAATGTTCTGCTGTATTTGTGCGAACGATAGTTAGGATGAACAGTCCATTCGATAATTCTTCAATCAATGTCTAATGAAGACTTCATTTACCGCCAACCTTTCACTGTGTAACCGCCGAAGTGTGCCATTTTAGCTGAGTAGAGAAAACAGAACTTCACCTTAGGGAGGCGGTGCCAGGGGGGAGGTACAGATCGCATAGACGCCTTAAAAACGGACACCAAATCCGAAGGA
Organism: Toxocara canis; assembly: GCA_000803305.1. NCBI lineage: Eukaryota > Metazoa > Nematoda > Chromadorea > Rhabditida > Toxocaridae > Toxocara > Toxocara canis. Next base: position 184,110 of record JPKZ01000490.1, read on the forward strand.
TGCTCTTAAATGAAGTTTTGCGCAAACGGAGACATGCAAAGTGCAGAAAGAATTTGCGGAGGGACAGTGGTGAAGGTTGGGAGGGGGATGCAAATGCAAATTAGGAAATTTTGATTTCAGTATTAGCGTGTTCTTGGCAGGCAGTACTGACGAATGTTAGTAGGAGAGATCAGAATCGAATGCAGCCGACTCTCAATTCAGCGAATGAGTTAGCTGAACAAAGCAAATAATCTAATTTTCCACTTTCGAAGACGAACAGTATGCGCGACTGCGGCTGCGCTTCTGCCAGACCCTATTATATGAGATGCCTCGGGGAATATTGCTGGTGTATTTGGCAACGACGTACTGCTCGTGAGTAAATGGAATGCAAACTGCGCCTTTAAAAAAATGAATATCATTCCACGTCGAAAGGAGTCATTGGAGCCATCGTAAAGGAAAACCTTTCTAAAACAGAACAGTTTCCTCCTTGTCTTTCTGTGTCGATTGCCTCCATGTGTTTCTGAAATTCTTTTATTTATAGCATTATCTATTCGTTCACCCACCGCCGCTTTCTCCTACCTCCTACCCCCAATCGTATATTTGAGAAATTTTTCTTCACTATAAACTTATGAAGAAAATTTAAGAATCCGCTTTCAGGGACATGTTTTCGAGCTCCAAACCAGCTCTACGCTCTCCCCTCGCGAAGAATAGAGTCCTAAAATGCCCTCCTTCCTGCACTCTCTAATAGACAGACCCCCTCCACAAAAAGCGAAAAGAAATAGTTATCACCGGCCCTCTTCAAGGTATATGGCAGATGTTTTACAATGTGATTACAAACACTGTGCAAAAAAAAGAGCAATTATAATCACCACGTTGCCAATAAGTGCATAAATACGAACAAGCAAATCGAAATTATTCAGTACAATTGCTCGCATATGGCAATGAATTCATGTCAATAAAAAATACACAATAAATTGGAAAAGCAATTTTGAGCGGACTACTGAGACCAGCAGATCGCTATTCCACAAGTTCATCTTGCTGATATTTCAGGTGTTCACAAATAAAAAATAGGAAGAGCATCAAAGGAATAGAGAAAAATTCGTATCTGCAGCTCCCTCCATTGTATCAGTTCCTGAAATACCTCTCAAAAAAAAAAACCGAACGTGCACGAATCATCGCCATTATGAAATCAATGGGAGCTTAAGAGAATCACTTTTTCTTATATTCAGTCACCGAACTGGTCGATTGAATTTCGATGTGAAGTGAACAGTACTGGGTAGCAATCCATAACAGCAGACCTAAAGGTTTTCATGCGCTTGACACTAGGACATACACTGCAAGAGGTGGAAGCAAGACATTTCAATGCGCGATACAGTGTCGTCTAAGCACACCTGTCGGGGTTCGGGAATCCGATGCAATGATTTGTTGACTGTACTCAGCGGCAAAAAGATGCTAGCTGTGACTCGAAAATTCAGTCGCAATGATTCGCTGACTCAAAGTGCAAGTCACCGATTAATTCACAGATGGCGACGGTGTGTGAAGGAAATGAAAACAAACAGGGATGGTGCCACAAAGGAACCAAGGCGGAATGGGACGGCTCAACAGATGCAGCCCGACCGAGCAATCAATCTAATTCGGGCATTCGCGTTCGTACTAACGAACCATCGGATTGGTCCAACGACTTGAGCAAGATCGTGACTTCAACGTACTGTATATTCGACATTCTCTATTTATCCTCACTCCAATGACTTCATATAATATTCACTTATACGCTTCGTGCCTCTCAATTATTCAGTTCTGCTGCTACTGTCAGTAACGCAAACTACTGCTGCTACCGCTACTAACTCGACTACCGTCGCTGCTGCCAATACTGTCGTCTGACGTTCTATGAGCAAAAGAACTAGTGAGCGGTGAGTATTTCAAACATTGATATGCAGCCAGAGAAGTTTCCCTTTCGTTCAGTACAATACAATGCAAGTCCCTCTATGCCAACGTAGGATGGTTGCGCACCATACACGGGTATTATTCTTTCCAGTTTTCAGGAATTCTTAGTGGCTACCATTTTTTAAGCAAATTTTGCAGACCACTGCTCTTGTACAAAAATTTCGCAAGTTACTGTTTTCGAGCTAAAATGCATAATCTATGAAAACAAACGGAAAAGTGCCTTTAATGATCGACAAATATTAAGGTCAGCGAAAGTTCCACGTTCTCTACGGATTTTTCCTGGAATTTTTCCAAAATTTCTACTCTTCTCTTACTAGTCGGCTTCTGGCGTGTTCGGTTTCAAAAGCTTTGAAATTTCTTAATGACGCTACCCTCTAAACAGGTGGACAGGCTTTGACTGATTTGCACTCATGTATGATGGGCATGTATTTTCCGTGCGCTGAGGAAGAGGGAAGAGGG
>JPKZ01000490.1:186695-218468 GCA_000803305.1 Toxocara canis
GGGATGGAATCGGGAAGAGATGATGGTCCATAGAAATCGAAGTACTTTCTCTGATGTTGCTAACTCTTGTACAGGTCGATTCTGTGGGGTATAAGTAGAGAATGCCATATCCTTGCACGGCTGAGATGCTAGGCGTCCTTAGACTGCAAAATCGGCTCAGTGTTGGCTGAACATGATGATAATTAGCTATCTGAATTCACTTCTGGCCAAGTCCTCTACCGACCCTCATTTATATCTGCTGTGCCTCCGACGCAGCCGCACGCATCAGTAGCAACGATTCCGGATATGTACTGAAAGTTCATATGAACCATCCCAAGGCATTCCGCACACTGAATCAATTAAATTTCATCATTGTGGCACCACCTTCGAGAAGAAGTTATAGGACGAACAGACACGCTCATAGAAAATTAGAAAGGCTGCACAGTTATGAAGCTCTTTGAAGACACAACTTTTGCAAAGGCACAGGAAAGCTGGTATATGTATTGGGCCGTTTTCTCTTCGTATGCGGGCATAAATATTTTTCGCACACTGCCTAGCTGCCTAGCTGCAATGAAGGCAAGAATTTACTACTGGCAAAATGTTACGCTTCAGTGCCAGGATATAGCACCGAAGGTTTGACATTTTATTTTGGAACGCTAAAGGCGAGGACAGCAGAAAAATTATAGCATACGAAAAGTTTGTTTCCCTGTGTCAAATTTTTCTGCGCCATTGATTACCGAGACAGCGGTGTCGACAATCAATTCCGATGAAATGATTTGCCCAAATAAAACGCCCACGTTATCGCACATTGATGGCCCTTCGAAATCGCCTCATTATGCGTGGTCATTTTCGGCGAAAATTCTCGATAATTCACAGTCGCAACGCTGCACACTTGAAGTTGTGGTGTATAAAATTCTGCGTATAGCCACGGTAAGAAATTCTGCGAAATCGGGGATATTATGCAAGGGGAAAAAGAGCTGCAGCTAAATAACACGTAGCGTATGAATTAAAATATCGCAAACAGCAGTGGCAGAAAACGAGTGTTCTGTAAAGGACGTAGGCTGCTGATTTAGTCACTATCTGAGGAATAGTTAACGGAAGAGAAACATTTACGAATCCATGCATTTTTCGAACCATAAAAATGCTTTAATGCCATGGAGTTGGCTATGAAGTTGGGTCACAAATCATCAACTTTCATCCACTCGATTAAATGATCGTCAGTAGGCGGAAACGATCACAGTAAACAGTATCTTTTGGCTACGTAGACAATCCGGGAAACTTCCCTTCGTTAAACCAGTGTATTTGCTTCAATTCAGTAATTCAAAGTGTGCAATGCAAGAGAAAAAAACGGCAGTTCTCTGGCATGACGGAACTCGAAATCTAACGCATCCAGCTGAATGACGAAGCCATCGCAGCAGTCGACATGCGCACTGGATCAGGGATACTGACCGGGCCTTTGTACTAGTGACAGAGGAGGAAAAATTTCTTCGTGACAAAAAGAAGGAATGTGAATAAACAGAAGGAAAAATGTTCCCAAGAATTTCAGTATAATCTGGGCAGATAACGCTTCAAAAATTTAATACGGCGTTAAGGAAAGTGGTGTCAAAGCCAGTACTCAAAATGCTGCCAAATAATATGAAACCAGTGAAGTTCGACGCGAACCATGAAAGCGTAAATCGTCGTGAACGTGCGAATCTACATTTGCACGAACTGTGTTACCCATATTTGCACACTAAAAACTCAAGTCGATAATAATATGCACTTTGGCAAACTTCCAACCTACGACGTAAACTATGCTGACACATCACCCGTACGCGTCTGTTCACCAATGTGCGCCTATGTGGGTGTCTGCGTGTGTGAATGTGCGTGCTTGTGCGCGTGCGTCTGCGTGCGCGGGTGCATGTGCGTGTGCGAGCTTGTTTGCCTGTGCATGCTCGTGTGCGTGTTTCTGTGCGTTTCTATGTGCTTGTTTGTGTGCGTGTTTGGGCGTGTGTTTGTGTGTGTGTGTATGCGTGTGTGTGTTTCTGTGTGTCTACGCGTCTGTGTATGTATGTGTGTGTGGGCGCGCGCGTTTCTGTGTGTGTTTGTGTGCGCCTGTGTGTTTCTGTATGTGCGCGTGTATGTTTGTGTGTACGTTTGTGTGCGTTTGTGCATGTGCGTGTGACTGCATCTGTGTATGCGTGTGCGTGTTTGTGTCCATCTTGTATGCATTTGTGTGCATGTTTCTGAGCGTGTTTGTGTGCGTGTTTGTGTTCATGTTTGTGTGCGTGTTTTTGTGCGGCTGTGTGTGCTTGTGTGTGTGTCGGCGTGAGCGTATGTGTCTGTGTGAGCAAGTCCGCGCGTACGTTTCCATATGTTTGTGTGTGCGCGAAGGTGCGTGCATGTGTGTGTGTGCGTGTGTGTTTGTGTGTAGGTGTATTTGTATATGTGTATATTTGTGTGTGCCCGTGTGCATGTGTGTTTTTTTGCCTGGGCATATGCATGTGAGCATGACTGTACGTGTATATGCGTGTGTGTCTGTGTGTTTGTGTGTGGGTTTTTTTGCATGTGTTCGTGTGTATGTTTCTGTGTGTATGTGTGTGTGTTCGTGTTTGGGTGTCCGTGTCCGTCTGTTTGATTGTCCGTCCGATAGTTTAAACTTGAGAGCCATGGAAGGTATAGTTGTTAATTTCTGAGGGTGTATTCTGTGTGCAAGCATCCTTGCAGCTAATTTCAAACGATTCACTGAGTTGCAGAGGAATCACGAACTAAATGTCGGTTAAAATTTCGATGAAGCCGCCTATGTGTTGGGCTGCGTGTTTCGCTGGTTGTGCAGCATGATAACGTGGAAGGCGATTAGATCGTTCATAAGCTAAGCCAGTCGATTTCATAAGCCGATCGTAAATGAAGAAAATTCTTTTCCTCTTCAGGTTCTATCACTCGTTAATTTAATCTACCAGGAAGTGGTTTTTGTGAAGCCAGATCAGTCCAATATGCAATCGATAGGTTGAAAATGCACGCAGATATTTTGGCCCCTTTAAGATTTTATAGCTTTGCTTGAAGATATGACCTGGCAGAAATCTGCGACTTACTCTGATACCAACCAATTTTCGTGACCCTACAATGATCCCCATCAATTTCCGTAACTCTGACCTCAATGGTTGTTGAACCTCAAGTTGAAAACTCCTTGCAGATTGATAGACAGTCACGCATCCTCCGGTCCCCTCCCACACCTCACACATTCACGCACACAGATACACACACTCGAACACACACACACACACACATAAACGCACACAGAAACGGGCACACATAAACACACAAAAACATACAACACATACATATGAGAATATACACACAAAAGCACACGCCCATGCACACAAACGTATACACACTCGCATACACACACGCAAGCACCCACATGCACTCACGCAAACACACATACTCATAAACACACTGAAACACACACACACAAAAAACTACACACAAACACACGCGCACACACACACACACACGCACATACGCACGCACACACACATACACAAGCACGAACACACACACATACACATAAACACACGCACATAAACGTACACAAACACACACACACACGGATACTTACACACAAATGCACATGCATGTACACAAACACACACACGGATACATGCACACACACGCACTTGCACGCACGCACCCACACATACGCAAACACATGGAACGTACATATATACGCACAGGCACAAACACATAGACATCTACACGTACTGACAGGCACAACGAGCCGAATGTGTGCGGTGCCGTTCTAACGCCTTTTGCAAATTGTAAATTTATCAAACTGCTTCAAATGAGTGATGTGTAGAAAGAGGTCGCAGGCCGCAGTTATGGAAAAAAAATGAGATTCCTGGTCATTTAGGCGCAGTTAATGAAATCAGTGAAGTGCACCGTCAGTGCTCACATTCTGCTATCGCGATGCTACGCATTCCGTCATAACGAACTTTACTCATGTTTTTATTCGCCTGACAGAGCAGGGTTAGGTGAAAGAGGATCATGAAAGCGATTCTCAGTTTGGCAGTCTTTACGCACTACCAACAACTCTTACTTTTTTTTTTCTTATTCCACCTTCTTTTTCATTGATTTGGCAGTTCAAGCAGTTTCTTTTTGTAGTGCAGCAGAAGTTTATCGGAATGGAATTTAAACGTAGGATGAAAAAGGGGGGGGGGGAAGGGGAGACTTTCAAGTGCATGTAAATAGAGGAATTCTACGTGGCTATCGATTTTAGGCTAGGGAGAGTTCGGCAGGATGGGAAGCAATTCGGCCAACATGCACTTTGGCCGTGAAAGGTCCAATTTTGCCAACGAAGAACAAAGAGACCTTGGTATGCCTGCGGTGTCAGTCGTTGAGTTCTGCCAAGATCTAAGATGGTTAGATCGACCTTAGTGATTTCGACCTTTCCTTCTTATCAGCACAAGGAAATAAGCCATAACAAATCAACTGCAACAGTAAGGTTATCAGGTGAGAGTTAGCGGAACTGCTTTGAGGCCAACAAAAGCAATTACGGTTACCTTCTGGCAGTGTAGACACATGCGCCGAACCCCAATATCATCGCCAATGCATAGATCGCGCTTTCGATAATGTAACTAATTTGTTCAGGTGTATATTCATGCTCTTCATATGCTGGCGACTGCTCCTCTGATGGTTGCATTCAGCGAATGATAAGCGATTCTGAAACCAGTCAACGAAAGTTGCCATAAATCTGATTAACCCAGCCAAACAAACGCGCGATTGATGAAACAGTTATGTCATGGTTAAAAAAACAGCCACCAGAAAAAGAACACTGGAACACTGATTCGCAGTAGATTGGCCAATACTTTGTCGTTTGGCCAAAACAGCGATTACTGGCCAACAGTGGGCACGAATATGCCACTCGAAATATATTGACAAAAATGCTGAACACAGATAAAGCTGTTATGCTAAACTTTCACGGCAAGGCTCATTTTTAGCCGGGCACACATGCGTCCACGTTTTCCTCTGAAAGCCCTTCCTTCAATCCTATATTATTTTTATCTGTTGGTCTAACGGTGAAGCAAAATGAGTAATACTGTAAAACGTTAAAATTGGCCAATCCAAAACGCATGGAACCATCAATTACAATAGGCGTTTCGGCGTCATATTCATGGAAAAATGAAAACAGTCTTATACGGATGCAATTCGGTTTTTCCAACGGGATAACAGCGATTAGCGTCATTCATTATCCGTTTCCAAATGCACGTCTGACTGATGCGTGCACACACTGTGGCATGCGTATGAGAGTAAAAAAAAACAGGACACTGAGTACTGGATTCGCAATTAGAATTTGCAACTAACAACTCTACTTTCCTACATATATGCGCTCATCGTAGCGCTGCTAATCGCCTTCACCCGATCCGCCCACAGAGCACAGATGACAGCCACGAAAGTTGGTGACAACCTAACAAGCACGTGCATGCATAACATTAGTATAATAATAAGGAAAGGTGCTACAAGGATCGTCCACTTTCTCAGGGAATGGCTTTGTACGTCAGCGACTGCCAGGATGCATGCTTTGGTGACTCCACGAATCGAAGCAATCTGCTCCATACACTGCCCGCACATAAAGAGAGTGCAAATTTTAAGTGACCGCATTGATTCGGATAAAAATACTTCTTGGAGAGAACGGCTTTTCGGCAACCCAAATAATGTGACGTGTAGCAGTGGACGCTGAAAAAAGCGTGCAGATTTTTTAGTTTAAGTGCTCATAACTTCCACTAAGTTGCACAAATAAAGAGACAGGGAATGGGAGGACGATACCGAAATATGGGAAATGCTGTTAAATTTCATAACCGTACTTCCAAAGATTCCCAATTTGAAAACCGGTTGAGGCTCCCAAACGAACAATCAAAGGCAAAGAGACAACGAAAGAATATATGCGCATAGAAATGACGAGGACATTATGCATCTTGTAAATTTCACATTTGCTAATGTATGTAAGCATTAGATGCTACTTTGCTGTCCTATGTAGTATAAAGCTATCGTCTAAAGAGAAATATTGATTGAATGCATTTTTGCTTTTGCAGTTTGCCTGCTTTCATTTGTTTTACGCGATAACGAGAATTACAGAAAGCCTTGAAGGGTATTTTTTGAAAATGTTAAGCCTGCTTACGCGTTAGCAGCGATTAATTACTGCGTGTGAGGATGTGTGGTAGAGGAAGCGTCAAAGAAGGGTGCACTGATTGCATTCTACAAATGATCGAGTTTTTAACAAAGAAAAAAGGTTGCGCATCGACTTTAACAATAGAGATTGTGAAGCTGTAATAATATTCTTAAGAAACTGACGCATTTCCCATGTCACTGAGCATACCAATGGCCAATTAATTCATTTTGAGCTTATTGAACTTTCAACGAGTGTACACTGGCATCCCTCAACTTTTCTCCGCAAAAAAGGCACTCTGAGAATTCCTTCTAGTTACACAATCGTAAAAAACATCGGCCAAGAATAAGACGTTCATTTTTATTCTACAAATGAAAGAGCTTCGATGCAATTTGCCATCACTTTGCTTTAACGACTGCAAAAAATCTTCGGCCAAAACACCATGACCTCACATGTTCGCTCATGTGCGCTTAGTTATTGGTTGCCGACGTTGAATTCATTTACATAATCATGTTTCATAGATTCATGTGGAATCAAATGGAATCAAATAATTGTCCTGACGGAGATTGGGACCGAAGAGGAAGAGCAGGATGGATTCCCTTTGGAAAATACAAACCAGTCCTAAGGGATCGAACGCTACCAATGAAGTTAAGAGCGAGCATCTTCAACACAACAGTTCTTCCAGCTATGCTCTATGCTTGCGAAGCATGGGCTACCACAAAAGTTGCGGAAGAGAAATTCGCCATCACGGAAAGGGCAATGGAAAGGCAAATTTGCGGTGTCACCCGAAAGGACAAAATAAAGAACGATGATTTGCGTCGCATGACCGGAGTAAAAAACATGATAACCGAGATGTATAGGAGCAAAAAATGCTGAGCGGGTCATGTTGCAAGAATTAATCGTTGGACCTATAGGCTCACACAGTGGATACCAAGAAAAACAAAAAGGCCTCTGGGTAGGCCAAAAACAAGACGGGATGAGCCACTCGTGAAACTGTTCGGTCAGTGCTGGAAAAGCATCGCACAGAGCAGAGATGTATGGAACTCGGTGGACCTGCACTCTCACAGGGAACGACGACAGGTCGCAAGGTGATTGCAAGGTTTCAAAGATTTGCGAGATTAAAGAAATAAGCAAATTAAAGGCGCAGAGCCCGGTCTCAGCAAAAATTTTAGAAGTGACGCGGAGTGCATGGGGATCGGTTGGCACGAGGAGCGCTTTAGCGATTCCACTGTGAAACCAACCACTTTCGTTAACCATCCGCAAATGACGAATATTCACATTTTATCAAATCAGACCGCTTGTAAAAATCCTCCACTAGAAATTCGCCTTTTTTGAGACTTGGTCGGCTGAATGTTCAGGCCGTTCGGTTTGAAATCAACTCAAACTTCTCTCTTAGATAAGGTAAGGTAAGCAGCATATCGTCAGTGTCAAAAAATGACTTGAAACTGGAAACAGGTGATCTCAGGATGGACAATGCACATAGCAGGTTTCATAACCTTAGCTTTAATGGTTCAGAGCCGAAACTGCCAGACAAGCAAAAATACATACCCATGTTCCCGGGCACTATGTCGCTATTAACACGCTTTGCATATGGCAGTTTTGAAGGACGGCCTGGAAGTCCCAACTTTCAGTCGTAGATTTTTATTTTTCAGTGATGTGGATAAACATGACAAATTTGACTGATCAACGGTGCAAGCATGCACAAGCAAGGTAGAACACAAAATTTAGACCGTATCATATGGTTGTTCCTCTAGCTCAACTCCCGTTGCTGTTCAATAGTTTCTCTAGAGGTGGTGCACTTTTTTTGTTGCAGGCAGAATAGAGAATACTCTTCAACATAGCCACTACGAACTGATTGCTAATCGTGTAATCTCAAGAAAGCCCTTTATTTCTTTAGTGGCCAATTTCTAGTCTCGAACGTAACTGCATACCGGAATGTCGCTCACAGCCACAACTGTGGGGCATTAGGAAGCTCCAGAGACCGGTAGTTCTGCTCGCAACTGAATCCCAAGCAAATAATCCGAAACGCTGCTTCCTTTGGGTGATCATTTTCTGTATGGGAGTGAGTTAAATAATTAGTCGGTTCAGAACACAGATAAGCATTCCATTTCGCCTCCCCAGCCCGCCATGGCCACAGAAATTCAGGATTTTCGAAGAGTGACCCAACCGACAGCTCAACAGGTATTTGACAAGGCTGGAAATTTTAGAAGAATTTCAGAAGAAACCATAGGAGCTTACTCTCGAAAAGTGGTACTTTCGGCGCCTTTAGCAATCATTCCGGATCTCTGAAAGCCTTTTTTTGCGCATTATGACTGCGATCAACGGTCTTGTATACCAGCCAACCGTACCGCAAAATTTTGGGCAGAAATACGGGACTCACGAAGTTTGCTTAAAAAGGGCACCAGAGCTATCAGAATGACTGAAACTAAACATATCTTAAATTGCAAACGCTGGAAGTTAGCAGACAGTGAATGAAAATGTTTGAAGGCAGCAGTGTAGAGCGAAATATTCGGGAATGGAAAGGAGTGGAGGAGATGCCGTGATTTATAACACGTTATATAATCTATTCGGTATCAAAGAAACAGCTACAAATCAGCAACGACCTCGAGATATGCTAATCACAGGAATGATTACGCTCACGGAATGCTCGGAAAGAGGAGCATTTGTGAAAAAGAGCATCATTCGTGGTAGATGTGGAAGATGGAGTTCACCTTTTAAGATCATAAATAAACAAAGATCGTGAGCCTCTCGAAGATTCAAGGGTCGCATTAAGCTGTGTATAATTTTATAGGCGTGCGTTTGACAATTTAGTTAGAAGACCACTGCTGACATACAGTAAGAAAACCTGGAGATTTTCACACCCCTCCCCCATCCTCCTCCTCACCCCCACCCTCCTCCCCACCCACTTCCAACTTGACATGCAACAATCAGATCGGATAACCGAAGGTCGATGGTGAAAAATCGAATTCTTGTTCTTTTCGCTGCGCTCGCCAGATTAATTTTCATCACATTTTGGCGATCTTAAAAGTTTACCGCTTGCAGCTTAAAAATTTACCGTTTGCTCCACTAAAGTAGGCAAAACTTTTAGGTCCATTTCACAGCCCTAACTGATAAAACGGATTCGTAACTAATTAAGATGAAATTTTTAAGAACTACTTGAATGACTTGAAAGAAAAAGTTCGGCATCTAACGCATGCTAAGTCTTCCATAAGCAATCGTAGAACGGATTTCACTTTCTATTAAAGCTCTCTCAGTGATGTATAGCTGTGCATCAAAGCTTCATCCTGCTGACATCGAATTTCTTTAACAGCCATAATTCGATTGTTCATTTTTCAGAAAGATGTCTTTCAAAGGACATTGCGCTTAAATGTATTACTTTAAACGAACCGATTTTGACCGGTAAATTGTCTCCGTTGTTGTGAGTTAAGTTGATAGCCACTTTTAGGTAATATGCCAAAGAGAATCGCGCCAAAAAAGTAGATCGGTTGCAAATCGTCTATAACTTCGGCAAGATCAGGAAAATTCAAAGGTTTACAAAAGAATTTCGGCAGACCTAATATTCTCGTCGAAATGCGGATTTTTCACTCACGTGCTGCGCTTCCCTATCACTCCGTCACGATAGTGTTTTAATGATTTCCGTCCATAAAAATAAAGGTTTAACTCAGCAATATTTATTCGCCATAATTGAACCATTTTTCTCTAGTTGTCCTGTGTGGTGCGCGGAAGAAGACAAAGAGTGCATGACGCATCTGCTTGACAGCTCGATATTCTTAGAATGTGTAGCTCTAAAGCGTTGGTACAATGCTAGATTTTGGCAAATTAGTTCTTATCCGCTTTTCTTGAAAGCTGATTGATCTTGTCCAATCTTGTCCATGCTATATCATTTTTTGCTCCTTATTAGACGGAGCGCAAAATTAAGAGTTACGCGCTAAACAGTGCGAATCTTATTAGAGAACGCTTTAGTTCTCTAGTCTGATTCTCATTACAAAAGTGTAAATCATTCGTATACAGAACAACATTAATAAGAACGACATTTATCAGATTTACTGAATATCTTCCGTTGTAACGTTTGCGTCGGGAAAATCTGCTCTGTCCCCATGCTTCTTAGACTGGTCCATTATGCAAACACTTGTCATCGTAGAATTTTGCTCTGCTTGCGTGAAATATGAAAGAATCTATGATTACTTATAAAGATTATAACTGAAAAAATTTCCACTAGTTGATTTTCTCGGTATATTTTAGCAGCATTCAATGGATCTCCAAAGCAACAAAATAAAAATGGATAGAAACAAAGTTATAGTTCAACAAATGTTGAATAAGAGATGAAAAACGATGGGAGGAAGATAGACACTATGGGAAGTGGAGCGACAGAATTGAGTACCATATATGGATAGAGAAAACGTGACGTGAAGTCGAGGAGCGGAGATTTAGAAATTTTTCTGCTTCACAAAACTGAGCCAAGCATGTTTTAAGAAGTGTTGATCGATTAGAAACCCCTCTAATGCACACTTGGTAATTGTGTTGTCAAAAAGTGACGGCTCACAAAAAATTCAGCTGATTCGTTCCACAATTTTTTTTTTTCAAACGAGTTTCGCATTGCAATTTGGCCACACAAAAGCAAAACTAGCGTTTCGAAACGGGACAAAAAAAGTTGGAATATACAAACGAAAAATGTCGAAAATAATCTGATTGAAAATTCTCTTTCGTTCTCGACTGTTTGGCCCCGTTCACGAGCGATTCTTAAAATTACCAATTGATTGCAGCATTCCTATTGTCACGTGGACGACATGATGCGACTGGTTTTCACTTCTTCACTCAGTAGTAGCTCCACCAAATCAACTGTCTGATGGTGACACATTTTTGGCGCATCCAATTTCTCGTTCTTCCGATACAAGAACCTGTCTCTGAGTCGTTACTAAAGCGTATATTTCGCCTGAATGAATTTTTTGACAGTTATTCATATTCTACTGTATGTGTTAACTGTTGAACTATTCGCGCTTTGATACATTTTTGCTGCAAGCTGCTATAAACCTGAAATCTAACCCTCGGACACAACTTGTTAATGTTACGCAACGGCGCTAGGTCGGCTTGAAAATTTTAATAGACACATTCGAAAAATGCCACGACCTCATATCGTGACCATTAGGTTAACTAAAAGACCAAAATGATTAAAAGAAATAAATGGGGTGCCTTGAAAATATTAGAATTTACTATTTATATATTTCGCAATCAACACTACGCATATTCAAGCGGTGTCAATCTCCTTAGCAGCACGCCTATCAGATATTTTTAAGTTTATTTCACAAAATAACTGCAAAAGCTACTTTTGCACGAACGGAACGCGATGTTAAAATCTTATCCGTTAAATAGTGCCTTACACATTTTTTCAAATTTTAAACGGGTCCAGGACACTTTAGCTTTTTAGCCCAGGACTCTCTGCACACTCAGCGCCTAATTAAGCGACCCGCCGCATCATACTTTCAATCGCTTCAAATACACCTTCCTTATAAATGAGATCAGTGCAATGCACAAGATTTCCACACCACCTTAAAAGCAATTGTTCACAGTTGGTTTTATTCGAGTTACGCAGCAATGACAATATTTTCTATTTGTATTTGAGAGGAAAGGGGCTATTTTACGTTTTATGTGCATGAAAATAATTTTCTTTCCGCAAATTTGGTGTATTGAAAAGGAAAGCAACGAGAACGTGGCGTGAGCGTATTATGTTCGATCAGCGATTCATGTGCGTGATGTTTTCGACATATCCAGACGCGTATGATGATCGTTTTTTATATTCGGTGTGTGGCGTCCGTTTATTATTAATATTATCGCATAAACGAGCAATGTGCTCATCAAACTGCTTGCAACCAATGCAAGCGCCTTGTTTATCAATGGAGCGGAAAAGTGGCATGGGCAATTACTAATCATTGAACCATGGAAGTGAAAATATTCTTAAGGTGGCCATGCATCGATGGGCAACTTGTGACGTTTGCTGCCGAGACTGCCTTTCCTTACTAGTCGCTTCACATTACCCCAAAACGCAAAAAATAGTTTTGAAGTGGGCTGGCTGAAACAAAATCACAAGGGCAACTGCGAGCTACTACTGAATAGGTATGACTTGCAAAGTAGTTTTACGCGAGTTTGAACGGCGCATTGTAATAGCAGCCTCTATGCATATGCATATGTAAGTAAGAGTGCTTATTGGCTCAGAAGTTACAAATTGAGAGCAACTGAAGCCACAGTTATTAATTCTAAACCTCACATCCTTCCTGTCTACTCAATTCCAAAACGATCCATTAGCCCCAAAGAAGTTACACCTTCCTGAAAAGAGTGAAAAACACACATGCAGTTTTGTTGGTCGAGTTATACGCATTGTTAACTGGGTTATAGAAAGGAGGTGTTTAAAAGGAGGTCGTAGTGGCAGTCGGGTCAAAAATTGCTATCCGAGTTACGATGGTTCGAGTTATGATATTTTGGATGAATGATGACAATAACGACACGGCAAAATTGGAAAAATATCTTAAATTTCGCGCGGAAAGCAAACTTAACACCATATGTGGTGCAATGCGTTAGGGACGATGCCGAGATATATGCATCTCTCGCCTCGTGAGATGCCGATATATAGCACTACTCCACACTGATCATCATTCTATGAGACATGTCGATAGGTCGGGCTAGTTTCCCACTTATGACACTTTCAAGTTACGATGGAGTTGTCGTAACGCATCTCCATGGTAAGTCGAAGATTAGTTGCAATCTGAATGCTATTCGTATGAGAAGTTTATGGAACTGGTTGGTATAATGAATGAATCCTAAGAACGCATATCGTGCCAACCTACTCCACATGTCCTACCATTTAGATTCACTTATTG
The DNA here is from genome assembly GCA_000803305.1 of Toxocara canis. Taxonomy (NCBI): domain Eukaryota; kingdom Metazoa; phylum Nematoda; class Chromadorea; order Rhabditida; family Toxocaridae; genus Toxocara; species Toxocara canis. Next base: position 199,689 of record JPKZ01000490.1, read on the forward strand.
AAAAAAGCGAATTGGACAAAGTTCCAGTCGTCGTCATCAGCGCAGCGTTTAACTATATGAACTACGGTTGAAACAATGACCAAACGAAGGGCCGCTTCAGCCGAGCTGAAATCGACATGGTGTATGTACTCTCTAGCGCCCTCATTATGCCAAAGGCAACGGCAGTGTATCCATTAATAGTCTGATTTCAATCCGTTTATTTCATCGTCAATACTGCACTCATGGATTCGCGCTCTGAAAAGCGAAAAGGCTGCATTCGTATTGCAATCGCTCATAAACATTTCGGGTCCATGCTATACTAACCTCTTCCATGTTAGCAACACGGATTCTGCAGAGCAACAGCAGTGATATTATCAATGTGAAGAAGAGTATTTAGTATTAGAACCCGCAAAGACGAAACGGTCAGCAGGCAAAAGAATTAGGAAGCTGAGCTGCTCAGCCGTTTTGCTCTCAGATATATGAAAACCAACTTTTTTTTGCAATGTACTCTGAAAGGATTTTTCGTGCATTTCGATAGCCTCGTTGATTATCATTTATTCCTGAAGCACCATTTCGTCTAGGATGTTAACGGTAACAAGATGAGATCAGAGGCTCAATTTAGTCATCCTTTTCCGATAAGTCAATTTTCGCACAGTTTCGTCGTCTCTAAACGTCAACAAAAAATAGTTCATGCTTTTTCTCGATGTTGAGGAATGGATACGGTAGTAAGATCTACAACCAGCACTAGTTTAGGCAAACTAACTTATGCAATCCACCTCCGCGCATGTTCTAGCTCAAACAATAGTCACGCAAGTCACCATTATTCCCGCTTACATCGTACAAAAATTTTTTCCAACAAACTGTTTGCCAATATACCTGTTTAGAAAGGACATCTTCATTTCATGCAGGACAGCATCCACATTCTAACAAAGGCCGCATGTTTAAGAGAAACTGTTTGGAAAACGCAATTGATGTGCTTCCAAATGATTTGGAGGTCACTGAGAGCATTACAGATCTCCCATGGAAAACAGCAACCTAAACGATATTTAGAAGACCACCAATTATCGCGAATTGCAATTATGGCTTTGACGTAATATTCTGCTCAGCAGACATTTTGCTCAGCGTAAAAATGCGCCCAGAAAGCGACGACTTCGGTGGTGTGAAATTCACATGTGGCATGGTACGCACATGATGCCCATTCTATTGCCAGTAGTTAAATGCATGTGCTTTATCCAACACACCTAGAACGAAATGACTCATTAGACTATATAGACACACTCTGTAGACTTGACGTCTTCTCATGATCCACATTACTTCCAAAAGTCCATAGATGAGAACAGCAAGGTAATAGCACACTCGATTTCGTCTCCATACAAGGGAATCTAAAGTGAGGGCCCAACAAGGCACTTTTCCAGGAAAAACGAAGAAAGGAAAAGATACTCCAATGATATTGAACTTCCATCCCATCTTACGACGATTTGCATGAGGAGATGTAATGTGGTTATTTCATGTCGGCCACAATCTCAATTCCCCGATTGTCCTTGCACACTTTCTATTTTATCATTACACTGAAAGTTGCAATGCCTGTCAGCGTTCTGTCTTATCATATGGTGTGCCCATTGAACTAAATACTACTACTAATTGATGTTATTTTCCAAAAGATCTCATCGCTTTCGTTAACAGTTGTCTTTTTACTGCATTTTTCAAAGTTCTTTGCTTGCTGAGTTCTGAACTGTTTTCCGCAATGAATATTTCTTCCAACCGTGTGAACATTATTGAAAACGGCTGAAAAAAGTCCGCATCAGTAGTGACGGAACCAATTATTGCTGCCTCTCCAGCATGAATTTACCTCTGGAAGTTTCACTTGCGAAATGTCAAAACGTTGGAGTGCTGATCAAAATGTTGCCCGACACAAGGTCCAGAAATTATTTGGAGTATTAGTGCCACTTGAACGTCCCTCGAATGAAAACGCCCACGAGATGATCATTGTGATACCATGCTCGGTTGTTTTCATCATGAAATAGATTATGTTGTCGTAAAGGATAAGTAATCGAATCAAACAATCAAACATCTTTAGTTTTCACTGTAAATAACCGAATGGGAAATATTCGACGCCTTTACCATCAGCTATCTAACCTAATTCATGTGCATTCATTTGAATCGGATAAGAAGTAAAATGTTTTTTTGTCTTTTTTTCTGGGAGTTTTAGCAATACTGAATGCGTATATTTGTGGTGGAAATTTATATGCGTTAACGTTGATTTCGTACTTCGAAATTATTCCGATCTCTACTTCCATGAACGATTCACTCAAGCAGCGTCATTGTTCACGAGGACATTTCTACAGTTTTGCGATCGAACTATTTCAAGCTGTATGGCCTTTTATTTAGTCGATATGGTGCATTGCCATTGTTTAGTGTGCACTTTACTTTTCCCCAAACCGCCACCTTCCTAAATTCAAGTCTTGTTTTTGTAAACCGTGTTATGTCTTCAGTTTTCATTTCGAAATGACGTGAGGGATAATCAGTTTACTGACGGTGTTGTGTTGAAAAAGAAGGCTCAATTTAGACCCGAAGCTTCAATATTTAGACTCTTCTGATTGCGATTTCCAAAACTTTAATCAGAGGCTTTTATTTATGATTATTCCCATCAACTCCAATTATTCGCGTCATTCTGCTTGATATAATCACTGTTGTGTAGTCATTAGCCAGGAAGCGAAAAAGAAACGATGTTTTCAGCCAGAACAATTGTAATCGATGGCAAAAAATGTTTTATGTTACCCCGCACTGAAGTTTCGGACGTGAGCAAGATTCGTCGCAGCGTTCTCGAATTAACTTTTCAATAGTTTTTGTGGACAAGAATCTGAGAAAGATAATGAAGTAAGGTGCGCTAAGCTTAATGAAAAACAAGCGCAGAACTTTCTCGACTCCAACTTTCTCAGTTTTACTACCATCGCATACTCAAAACAGCTATTGTAAATTGACATCTAGAAAGCACAATACCACTTTCTGTAACGCTTATGCCCTACCGCCATTGATATGTCGCTGGAAGCATGAAAGATTTTAGAATCTGCAAATATTCATGCTATTGTGCCAAAAGTTTAGCAGTTTTGGCGCTGCACTGCCTTCGTAGTATAGCATGCCCAATGGAGCGTGCGCTATTCACAGCGCATTTTGGAGGAGGGCATAGTGCTCTATTTATGCCAAAAGAACTTCTACAGTGACACCATTTGCATCAGTGTTCAAAAAAGTAATTGTTACTGTTCGGCATCATAACTAAGCACAAAACGCATTCGTAACGAAATTCAGCATTTGAGGGCACAGCACAACAAAATCTAGAAACAGAACCAATCGTTGCGTCGTTGCAACTGCTCTTCAGCTTGATTCCCTGGAGAGAATTGATGCCATCTGCCCTACCTTATTCCGGTAGCCCTCCCTCCCCCGATTCGTAAATACGGTCCCGTGAATGATGTTTGGAGCCGGTTTGCAGCTCTCAAGCAACCCTTTTTGATCATATTCCTACTTCAAGGGTGCACTCCAACCGTGGAGACACCATAGGGTCCAAAACGGCTGGTCTCTATGAACTAATGTAGTCTCTTTTCGTCCTATCCCGTTGCAAAATAAATCCTGAGCAGTTTCGGAGCAGTCAAGTGGAGCGTAATGGCTAATCGGAGAAGCTTTGAGAAGCGATTTGGTAATGACAATTAATTTAAAAATTATTCTTTCACAGAATACTAGCTTCCATGCACGTGAATGAATGAATGCCTATAGTTCAGAGCTTTGTTATTGATCGACGAGCTAGAAACTCACGATACATAAAGAAACAAATTCCTCAGTGCAAAAAAGGGCAATTCTCCCCAGTAAGCCTTTAACAAGAGTTTTTGATGAAGTGAAGAAATGTGAGCGAACTGAATCGATGCAAGTTTCCCTAAATTGATCCGTACTCTTGGTTTGGTTGTTGGAGTTCATCCATCCCATACGAGGTTTTGACTGCTCTCTCTTAAACCACAGATAAGCAAATGAGAATAACTGCAAAAGGTTAGCATGACATCTGCCTCGTAGCTCACTTATCTCCAACAACCGCCGGCATAAATTGCCCTCAATTGACAAAATTTAGGACTTTGCCAGGAATTTGTCAGAATGCGCTTACAATATTTGTATTTTCCTGTCTCTGCTTATGCATATGCGTATCTGCCTGTCTGCCCAGTGTTTTCAACCAGGGTGCCGATGAAGCCGTAGTTATGATAAACAAATAAGTCGACGGAGAGGCAGCTTCTGGCGCTTAAGGTTGGTGCAGAATCTGCATCAATTTTTAGCTGATCGGGTTGCACACTTAACATTGCCGGGGTCAAAAGAATGATCTCTACACAGGATTTTTACGTTCAGTCAGATGTGAGACCATTCAGATTCCCATCGTTTGGGAGCAACTTATGAAACCGGCTGGTTTGAAGAAAAGCTGCAGCCGAATGTGGTGCTTATCCACTGACATGGTATTTCCCACCTTGTTTGTCCCAGACTGAGCAAATATGCAGTCCTACTGGTTAAGAAAGTGAGGTAACTCCCTTAAAGATAATGACTTCCGCCGTAGCCGATGAATAGGTTTGAATTTATTTATAGGAGGATGACTGCATATATTGGTTGCATTCACAAGGTTTTGTTACTGCTGGTGGTGCATGGCAAGGTGCAGTAGTGAGTGAGGATCCATGTTGGCTAGTACGGAACCGTGAACAATTTCTGAAATCTCTCGCCAATCAGCAAGCTTTGCATTATTCCGGCCGTCGGATTTCGCAAAGCTGGCATATTTCATCAATGACCGTAATATGCCCGCCACAAGAACCAACCCTCACTCACCAAACGCCGTCCAATCCTTGGTTAGGTGATATTGAAGTGTTTGTTTCTGCATTGAAGCTATAAGGTGCTTTTAAAAAATTTAAACCGTTTCCATTGCTATATGATAAATCCCAACACAAACTTGCTTCGGAATTATCAGTATTTCTTGCACTTGGAAATGGACTGACACGCTCGCCCAATCACGTACGTTTAAACTAAACTATATGAACTCATGGTGATCCACAGATACGCATAATTAGTGGCAGAAATTCGCCACAACCGCTTAATTCGGATGCGCTTTATTAACTATGCGAGTAGGAAAAGAAAGGGATGAATCTTAATAAAACTGAAAAATTTAATTGGCATGATAACCAGCTAGCAACCGATTTGTGATTAGGCGGCACAGGTTGGTCGCTAATTTCAACCGATATACACAAAATAGATTTGTGAATAGACCGCATAGACATACAGACAAAGAGGTGCGGACGTCAATTTAAGTGACGTCCATATCTAATCTGTTTTCAATTAGCGTCCGAGAACGCTTCTTTTGGTATGCCAGCAAAATAAAATCGCAACGATTCTTACTGAGCGCTTAAGAATGAATGCGAATGGCTCTCACTGGTGCTTGTGGACGGATAAAAAAAACGTTATATAGCAGAGAGAACATTTGCAATACATCACGATCGCAAAATGTGGCGTGCGTGATGATTGACATATTCGTAGTGCATTGATGCGATATATCACACGTGAGGAGGGAGCTTTTGATGAAAAACGGATATCGAGAACCAAGCTAATAATCGTATTCAGTTTGCAGTAGCAAGATTATCTCCGGGATGTGATCAATGGATCATAATAAAGTATAGCGGAACTAAAGAATGCTACTCAAATAAACCATCCTAAGAATTAGCTGAAAAGAAAGTGTTCGCTTTTCAAAGTCGGATCAATAAATTCTAAACACTATCCAAATGGAACAATTTGAACTATGCAACAACGTGCACTACAGTAAGTAATGTCGAAAGGAATAATGAAATGTTGTATCATTCAGATCATAAAAGAAATGGAGCACGTAAAATTAAAGCTGTTTACTGCTCAAAGCGGTTTCAAATTCGGTTATATGACTGGACAAGTGCGATAGTAGGCATTAAGTGTGTTAATTCATCGGAACGTGGCAGCTTCAAGTAAGCCGCTCTGATCAGTTGTCATTACTCATATGATAACACTCTATTCCGAAGAGACTGCACTTGTGGTGGATGCCTATCATTCATTGTTCCTTTGATCATTGCAAAACCGAACTAGCATCTCTGCAAGGCCGTTTTGTGTCCTAATTGATAAGACGGAGGCGATAGCTGCTGAAGGCTTTTTGGAAAAAATCGATTTTCCTTTTGTAATTTCCTCAACCAGTAGCGCTGATTTCAGCATATTAATGGGGAAAAAAGGTATTTTGTGAGAGGAATAAAAAACCTCAGCGAAGTGTAGTTCTTCGGAAAAAATGCCAATCGCTCGGTTTGTCACATGCATAATTGACCGATTGCCCGAAATGCATAGCTTTTGAGGAAACAATAGACTTTAGGATGCACGATTTAGAGCTCAAATTTCGCTTAGGTTTCATATCGGAACATTAGATCATCAAATTTAAAAGCATCTCGTTCGTGCTAAGTTACTTAGATGAAATGTTCAGCAAAATGAACTGATTTTATTTTCTAGGAAACGAACAGTATGGGATATATTATTTACTGAAATGTCTCCTAAAGAAGCTCAGGCTGTCTTCTCACTGTTACGAGAAAAGCGATCCAGAAAGCCATCAGATGGCAGTGAACGTTCCCATTGCTCAATAGTGCTCAGCAGCAAAAATTGTTGATCATTTGATGTGAGGATAACAGAGTTTTCTTACTAATAAAAATTTCGCTTGCGTTTAAACGCAGGTCTTTTACTCATACCAGTCAAAAAGTGAATTTATGCTTCGCCTAAGCAATTAAGACAGATCGCATAAACATGTTTGCTTGTTCATTAGAAGAAGCTTCTAAGGGGAAATTAGTTTGAGCTGAGATCAACTAATTTGATAACCACAGTATTTGTCGACATTTTTGTTGTTTTTTTGGTTTACAACAAAATTATGAACACCCTTCTCGAGCGGTTTCCATACTTCGCAATATTTAACGACGAGCAGTTGCGCATTTCAGCGCAAAATTTTTGGTCCTTTTTCGGGGGTTTTTTTTCTGCTTTTATCTGTCATTAACATCCTATAAACATCCGCAGTAAAATTAGAAAACTTTAAGAACGAAAATCATTTAAAGGAACGAAATCACTAAACCTACTAATAATACCTCTGTCGTACAGGCGATCCATAAGCTAAGGAAACAGACTTCCAAAGAATTTCGGTGGTCAACATTCCAATATTCAATATGAGCGAAAATTTTTGAAAGGTTCGCCGTTCCTTACACCACAAGTGAAAGAATATCCCGTCTTTTTATCATCAAATAAACCACCTGTGATCGTGCATATGCCAATGAGAGCAACAGGTTGTGAACACCTACATGAAAAAGTTCGAATTCAGAAATTACTGCGTATATTTTAGAGCGCTCAGATACAAACGAAAAATTATTTTTCACATCCTCATACTTCCTGCCAAACTGTGAAAAAGTTCGCATAAATGCGTTTTTTCGAAGTTTACCAAACTATGAAGGCCATGAGGTCCAAATAGAGAAAAACTTAGCATGAAAGGGATGTCGTTTTTGTTAGAAACACAATTTTTTGGAAAACTTTTACCGTTTTTCTTCTTTGAGTATCATTAAACTTCATCGCATTATTACGATTTTCTTCTTCGTAATATCTTCCGCATTCTCACTTTTGAAATTTCGGGATTGAATAAATGAAAAATTAACAGGAAGCGAATTATAGCAAGAAGATGAAGTTTACTGACGGATATAAACACTAACGGTATGAGCGCATCGCTGCAAACAAATTAGCAGTCAGAAAAAGCGGGACTAAAGTCGCGGATGGGTAATCACATCTGCATAAAATGTAGATCAAGTTGATCTGGACAGCGACGAACATTTGCAATGATCTTAAAGTGCTTTTCATTAAGAATGAATTACATCGTTTAATAAAATACATTTTTAACAGCTACGCTTTTGTGTATTTTGTTATTAAAACAGCGATGACTTCAAAAACTTCATTGGCATATAAGGGCAACAATAAGGGATCAGGATGAGCTTCTAGAGCTCCTTTTCAACGTGCAGCAAGATCACATTGTGACGGCTGCGTATTTTAGTCCAGAGAAAGATGAACACCATGAACGAATGTTTCATTTAGTGGAGTCGAACGAGGATGAAAGAGCATCGGTGCCGGACAGAGGAAGGAAGAGGATTCGGTCAACCAATTGTTCTGAAGCGACAGGGCAACACGCGAACCCGAATGGTTCGGTAGGCAAAAGCATATTAAAAGTTACAGACTGCATGCATGTGTAGTCACTTTCATCCTCCGTGTTCCCATATCACTCTACACCCTCTTTGGCTGCACCGATGACAACCCCTTCATATTTCTTTACATTTTCGGCAAACTGGCCGCTCATAGCGCAAGGAAAGCAACAACAATAGTCACATTGACAGCACAGAGCCGCGACAAATTAGCAAACGAAGGGGTGGAACGAGGGAGGAGTAGAACGCGATACCCTGCGCAACATATATTTAAGTCTTGTGCGTAGAACAACTGGAATTCGGGAGACAAAATTTGTGAATTTCGCTTAAAAATATGCAACGCCTCGCTCCTTCTGCACTATTCACGGGATCGTTTCAGTTCCTGATGGAGCTATGCAACTGAATTGCTTTATACGCATTGACGTGGTGGGGAGGTATGTTATATCGCATGCTGAAGTTCAGGATTTTGGAGTTGATTTACGCGAGCTTAGACTACTCGGCAGAGAAGGAAGGCGATAGCGTTTGGATTTGCTGCTTTTAACGAAATCCGAGCACGTCGAAAACAAACGAAAAAAGAAATTCTCTTAAGAGCGCACTTCGGCAGGCAACCATTTGGAGATGTTGCACCGATTGACTTTGTCGCCTCACACCACAACTGCTTACGCGAACCCGTTAGATCGCACTAACAGCGACTTATGCTGGAACAGAACAAGGTCGCGAAGTCAGTTTCAAACAACGAAAAATTCGAATTCAAACGCTGATTCGATATTGACGAATTCATGTGTAATTCAGCAGTTTTCCTTTCAATTCATTCGATCAAACTTTCCGATAAGCTTGGTTGGTCGTCACTGAAGAGATATCAGCTCATTCGATAACATGTGGATGTAGCCCCGTATACAGATGCCGCGTTCGGAATTAATATGTACTTGCATAACTTTTGACAGTTGTCGCAACCTCATTTCGGAAACAAAGATGGATAATGCGAATACTGAACCAGCTGAGCGAACGCGCACAGCTACCTTGAAATTTAGCTGATCCTCTCCCATAGGAATGAGTACAGAAAATCGTATCGTCAAGATATTTATTCACGTTTCCTCAGAAATCGTTTTTCCCAACCAAAGCTTGCACAGCAGCAGTGGACGAATAACTATTCATTGTGAGGCTCTTCCGCTGTTGCTTGTGTACACATGTCAACACTTGCAAACACACACAAAAAGCGAGGGATGTCTTAGTCGGAAGAAAGGATAAAAGTATTGCCTCGGGGAGACGTCATGGTACTCTGATTTTTATTCTAATGTGATAAGTAATTAGAATGAAAATCTAACGAATGAAAAACGAATCTAAAACGATAGTTCTTCTATCTAGCAGAACTTGATACTTCAAAACAACAATATTTTTTTGCATAGTCGGCGACCACAGGAAGGCGAATGACCGCCAAGGTAATCTCGCTGAACGAGCGAAAGAAGCGACATGCTAACACCTATGGATAAGAGTGGGATGACGGCCTACTTCATTAGTTTAATAGACCCGTCATCATTCGCTCTGGTCCATCATGTTGCTTTAATGCACCCAAAAGAAACATTCTTTTTCCAAATTTCCATACGCCTAATTGACGGACATCTAGAATTTGCAATGAAAAACTTTTCAGCACAGATTGTGTTTACTGCAGGTGAACGCAACCATGACCATAATTGCTCACATTTGGACGACTGATAAATGGGCAAAGACAGGAATGATGACATCTCGGAGAAACGTTCGAAAGACGCTAAATGAGTGCAAATGGCGAACGGCTTTGGCTTTCAGCAGGAGGCATTTTGCATTCCGCGTTAACCACAACAGTATGAGTTAGGAATCGCGATGAACAGCGGCTCCCTTGCTTTTCGTCAAGGAATCTCTATGACTTCGCCTCTTCGTCAAGGTCCCTCTTCCGCCAGTATCGCTGATCGCCCGCTGACTTTTTCAGCCATTCTCACTCCTGGCTAAATTGCTCCATGACTCCTTGATGACGAAATGTCGCCATGAGCACCTCTTAAACTCGAAAGTACATTTGCTTTTAAGGCGATCCCCCTACATCTTACCCTATCCCAGCCGAATCGTCCGCTTAAATCTGCCCAACAAACAGCCTTCCGACTTTGCAGTGGGCTCGCCTCCGACCAAGATGCTTCACGACGTGTTTCCTCCAGTGAATTGCCTCCCGCCTTTTTGGCTGAGATCCGCTCCTCCTAGCCGAAAACTGCACCTGCAGGACACTTTCTTGAGCTGGTGACTAGCGTTTTCTTCTCAAGGAGGTAAGGCAGTGGTGGTGAACGAAGTAAACTTGAACAGCCCCGATCTCTAGCGGCACTTTCTGAAACGACATTCTTGAAAAACTCTCTGAATGATGCACCTCGCTATCTGTGAAGCACTGCAGGATGGAAGAAGTGAAAACATCATAACCTTCTTAGAACAGATTGAAAACATTGCTTTACTCATACTTAATGAAAAAAATCTTTCACGTTGTATATATTCTGGATGGTTTCTGGTGCCCTGCACTTTACAGAGGGCACTTGAAATATTGTGTTTGACAGGAACAGCCTAGCGATGGATCACATTCAAATAATTAATCTGCGATAATGGCTGAGATCCGAACGCCTTAAGATGCGCTCAGGGCCTCGTATAATGAGGTTAGCCTTTTGTAGCTAAGGATTGCTTAATTTCGACCTCAGCCAGCTCCCACCCCACTCCCCTCTAAAACCGTCTCTACCATAAATGCAGCTGGACGTTTGCAAAAGCCTACCTCATTCCAACTTCGGTCTGCTAGGCAGGGGCTCTATCAGGAAGAAGTTTGGCGGAGATGGAGATCATGTGAGCCTAGCAAAACTCCGTAGAGAAAACCTTGGCGGAACTGTAAAAAATATTTCACTGCTGAATACGGTCGCCAGGGATCGAAAACTTGAAATGCAAGCAAGGACTGAACTTGTTCTTTAAACTACTCTTTCTCGAAACCTTTCGGCTTAAGCCATGCTTTAAAATCATGCGCGTTCTGTAAAATCAGCGTGTGACTGAGCGGAAGTCAAAGACTACCAAATGCATTGTATCTGTGGTCACTATATATGTGTAGTCGGTTGATCAGGAACAGGAAGAAACTAACAAGGTCTTCTGATGATCCTCAACAAAAAGAACATATGAAGAAAGGAATTTTCTTGGTGTGAAGGAAGCCAAAAGCCACAAGAACGTACGACGCCAATCTAAAGAATGAAACAGTTCGAACATCGTGAATGCGCATTTGACGACAACCATTTCAAAGTGAGCGCAGGCAGCAAATGCATGGACGCGAGCTGAGGAGATAGATAATGCGTGTTTGCGCTGCCAAACGTACATAAATATTCATGATCCATATATATATATATATATATATTCTGCTGTATTCTAAAAGCTACAATTGATTCGAGTAGTGATCAGAAAGAACGGAAGGTATTTCTGTTGGACGAAAAAGTAATGTCGAGTTCTTCATGTTAATTTCCATCACGAGTGCTTCCTACGGTTGGATAACGAGGTTTTACCATCTGTAGATGATGGTATCCGCGACCTCGGGGTCACGATTTGTCCAAATTTGCACTGGAACCTGCACTGTACTGAAATAGCTACGAAAGCATGTATCCTAATTGCATTGCAACACCGATATATTGAACATTACCGTAAAGCATATATTGTATACTGCCGTCCCGGACTAGAATATTGCAAGCAAACTTGGTCACCGTATCTTATCAGTGATATAAAAACTGTTGAAAACGTGCAAGAATATTATACTCGTATGGCATTTCGTAAATTGTTCGTGGGACCCTATACACCTGATTATAGGGCCAGGTTGAAGATATTCGATCTTGAACCTCTCGAGTATCGCAGACTTAAATTTGACCTGGCCCTGTGTTTCAAAATTGTCAGAGGTTTCTCTGATATACCCCTAAAAAGTTTATTTACACTTCTCGATCCTAGCGAACGTCGACCCCATCGTTATCAATTAGCACGAAAAACCTGTTCTGCGAACAGTGTCTTCTATTGCTTCCGGTTTATAGTCCGTATTTGGAATGAACTTCCTTGTAGAATCGCTGAGGCGCAGAATCTTTCTGTGCTCATGAGTCGCCTCGACTCATTTGACCTCAGAATAATAGCTGATCTAATTTATTGAGTTGAATTTCACATTCGTTCAATTCGCTTACTTTATTATATATAATGATTCTGCCTTTCCTATCATTCTTTTCCTTGCTATTCGTTGCTCATTACACTCGATTCTTTCTGTATATTTGTGCAATTTATCTACACGTGTACCTGTCTAACCTCATTTATGTTGATGTCGTTTTGTTATATATTTCACTGCGTCGCGCAGTTTTCTTTATTCATGTGAATAAAGGCTATTCTTCTAAAAGCAAATGTAGCGATACAAATGCCAAGTTTTGAAATTACAGCAATGCTCGAGAGCAGAAATTTCAATTTGGACAAAATGATCTACCTCTAAGTGGGTGAAAAACCTGACTGGGTGGCGCACTAGCCACAACGGAAAAGCATTTAAATGCAGTGCACTTCCATCGGTTTTAAAGTTCATACAAACGTTTGCTCAGTTGTCGTCGTTTTCCACGAACGAACATCCAACAATTGAAAGCGTTCAGAAAAACCAATTATTCATAGCGGCTGGAAGTGAACAAGGACAACTCAATGAGCTCGTTCATGTAGAATGTGGAACCCGACGGAATGCAACCAGAATGAAGGCGGAAGTGTCCATCATAATTCAACGCCGACAAGTTTTCCTTGACAATCATCGGTTTCTGTTGAGGAGATAGTAGCTGCAGAAAGATCTTTTTCTGCTTTCATCTCACTCGTGAATAATTTTGGCAGCGGTATTCTTCGCTGCCATCATAACATTCCGATGTAAGGAGCGCATATAAACTTAACACTAATTGATTGCACAATACGTTACTGAACTCACACATTTCACATCCCAGCCACCAACGATGCACCAAACGATTCATACTATATCATGCTCACCCAAATGGGGAGATGTCTGAACCGTTGTAAACTGCCCGGGACACAAATCCCACCGGGAAAGGGAGATGTCTGAACTCTTGTAAACTGCTCAGTTGTCGTCGTTTTCCACGAAAGGGAGATGTCATACTATATCATGCTCACCCAAATGGGGAGATGTCTGAACCGTTGTAAACTGCCCGGGACACAAATCCCACCGGGAAAGGGAGATGTCTGAACTCTTGTAAACTGCCGTGGACACAAATCCCACCGGGAAAGGGAGATGTCTGAACTATTGTAAACTGCCCCGGACACAAATCCTACCGGAAAGGGAGATGTCTGATCTGTTGTAAACTGCCGAGGATACAAATTCCACAGGGAAAGGGAGATGTCTAGTGACCAGAATAGAACGAAAACGCTGCGAATATTGGAATCCTCGAGCGATTCTGTCGTTCAAAAAAAAGATGAGAGGAAGCCATTTCATCTGAAAACTCTCCAGTGAATTCCAACTAAAAAGGAATAAAAGTCTATTTGGACCGAAATCGAATCAGAACTGTAAGACTGCTAAAGCACAATGATAAGAAGCAAGCGAATATACAGATATATAGACTGACAGGCGGGATAGACAAGTAAATAAGCCAGAAGATACATAAATAAACAAGGACACAGATAGGCCGACGGTAGACAGGCCGACGGTCACAACTACAGGCACGCCGGTATGTCGGATAGTTGGAGGAAGAATGAAATAAAAATATGCGATGGCTTAGATGCAAAGAAAAAGAAAATTGGCAGGAAAGCAGACGGAGGAAGTCTTGTGAACTTTGCAAGGCTTGAGGAACGTTAGTAGCTATGGCAAATTTCGCATGAAGGGGCATGGCAAATGGACGATGTCATGAAATTGTACATCGTCGCTTTTCGCGCTCTCTCTTAACTACATAATATTATGTACAGCATTCGCAATTTTTGTTTTGCCTTCTGTTTGTAATCACCAAACAAGTGGCGTTTTGCACTTGTGATGGGCTTAAATTCAACGCCGCTATTCATTGCCTCAATTATCTGAGCAAACCGAGTCAGGCGCTCTAGCATATGGAGTACATGTAAAGTGCATCATGCGCGCAAACATAAAGGGACTAAATTACGTCGTCGACCGGCTATGGATCCCACACCTTCACTTCACTCGAAAGAATTATTAAAAAAGGAGGGCTCGATGCTTGTCGATTTCAAAATATCTGCCGTGATTTTCTCGTTGCTGCTTTTTGATTTGTCCAATAGAAGATGTTATAACGCTACGAATGTGACCAAAATCGCTCATGTGAATTGACCAACTCAAAAGCCCAGTCTTTCTAGCCGTCTCAGATTCGAGTCCTTTTGCTAACAGCAGCTGCTTCATGCTGGCTATCTTTTCATACTGTTCACTGGCGTATTTCTTTGCTTAGTATCGTAGCAATAGAAAATTAAACCTGACTGCCATATGTTTACACTTATGATGTTCGCACTATACAGCATGTATTCGCATGTAAGATGACTTAACCTCTAAAGACAGAGTTTTGCTTTTTCGACTTACTCTAACACCGAGGTCTAAATCTAGAACGCCACCAAATAGCTGTCAACGTTCAAGCGAGATGGTACAACTAGTTACGTCTCTACAAATGCACGTCTCAAAATTCCTTAACGCTCATTGGTTCCAAGAACATGGTGGTCATTACGGCAACCCGAAAAAAGACCTGCTGAGCCATACTTCAATCTGACCAAGCGGAGCTTCGTTTTGACAGCGCATTTTTTCAGCACGTCTTCCACTACTGTCTGAGAACTTGAACCTCGCTTGCAAATCTAATTGGTCAAATGTCTCACAGTGAATTTTCTACATAGATCAGAAACCCGAAACCGTCGCTACGGAATGCTCATTAGTCCTGCTCTGTTTCTGCTCCTTTTTTCCTTCACATTACATGTTTATGTTTTTCCTCCTCTTCTTCCGTAGCAGGACTTTATACTACCGCCAGGTCCCGAAATTGGAGTGTTTTTCAGAAACCTCACTTCAGGTAACATGAGGAGTTCCGTGCTGTGGCGACTTCATGCACTTTCGGAGTAGTCACCTTGACGCCAGGTATGCACATTTTGAAAGCTTAGTCGCATCTCCCACATGCCGTGCCTTGGAATCCTTAAGTTTTTAGCCATTTTTTCTACCTTCAACGTTGTAGTAGAATCAGCCGCCGAACTTGATGGCTGCCGCAGATATTGTTTCTCCCAATTGGAGCGTCCACACTATCAACAGTACAAGAAACATTTGCACGAGCAATCTTACCGATAGCCGCAGACACTGTTTTTGCCAAATTTTGGGCTCGTTTTAATGACTTTTAATCCGCTCTTATTGGCTCTTTCCACGTGCACCATCTTGAACCACATTGGTAGGCAACTTA
This sequence comes from Toxocara canis, assembly GCA_000803305.1. Lineage (NCBI taxonomy): Eukaryota > Metazoa > Nematoda > Chromadorea > Rhabditida > Toxocaridae > Toxocara > Toxocara canis. The sequence goes on from JPKZ01000490.1 coordinate 215,326, forward strand.
TATTGGCGACAAATCGTTATCAAAAAAAGCAGCATAGGTGAAATTGATAAGAACACCGATGTTGAATAATAGTTTTCGAATTTACCAGTGTCTACATTTTTGGAAGGTGTACCCCTCAGATAGACAAACATAATGTCAAGAGCCGTTATTCGCTGGCATGACATCTGAAGATCCTCGAGATTTTCAATTCGCCTTCTTCATTCGTCATCCATGCTTGCTTTTGTTTTTTCCTGTTTTTTGTTTTTTAAGAGCTTGTAAAAGATCGCATGCAGGAATTATTTTGGTGACGCTACGATTATTGCGAGCGCTACCAAGCATGATGCGGTGGACTCATAACTTCAAACAACCAATTCATATCCCGGGTATTTCAGCATTTCAGCCTGCCAGATGCGGATAGAGTGTATTTGCGATTAGGAGATCCCTTGTGAAGTAATATCTGTAGACGGTCAAAGGATACGCTTGCAAGAAGTCGAAATTAAAACAGATTCTGACGAGGTGAGGAGTTCGATAACGCGGAAGGGCAGGAGACTGCAGCGGTTTCAGATTCGAATGATGAGCTCATTTGAAATTCACGTGCGAAAAATCGAATTGAATTTAACGCGATGACTGTATTGAAGGGGCTGCATCAGACAGTTTGCAGCATTTGGTTTAAACGGTTACTCTTAATCATGGATCGACAACCTAAGGCATTCGAATCGCATCGAACTTTTGGTGGTGTCCTTACAGACTCGTTCCGAGAACCATTCCAATTTAAAGCACCCTTGCGAGCGGCTTCCTCACACATGACTACAAAATTGTAACGACTGGCATGAAGCAACGACCACAGGCCTTCGGAACTCATTTCTCCCCTCCGGAATTTTACCAACTGACTTCGCCCTCGTCCGCATGCAAACTTCCGTTCGCTTAGACCGCCTGAATATCAGATTTTCCGCTCTCTTCGACTGCTTCGATTTCGACCTGTTTTGTTCGCATGACTAGGAAATCTTCGACTGGAGTTCTTCGACCAGCTTTTTTGGCTAAGCTTGGACCACTTCATGTGCTCTTAATGTCTGCACGCAATTTTGTAAGATTTTCCGGAAAATGTCCCTCCGATACTCTATACATGCATTAAAATGTGGATGAACCTTGCATTGAAGCACTTCGATATGTTCCGCTTTTCCAATTTACGTCGATTCATAATTAACCTCAATATGTTTAGACATCAACAAGAGGACCGAAAAATGCATGGACTGAACACGGCATCGTTCATAATTATTGAAATTGTGAGCGAATGCCCAGGCGTAGTATTTTACCCGATAAACACTCAGGGGCACTTCGGAGGACAAAAAATTACAAGATTGAAAAATGATCTTAAGCAGTTCCATGCTCATGCATGCTAAGATGACATCCAACCGGAGTCTAAATAACACATGTGGCATCCGGTCCGGGGTTGGATAAAACGTATGGCATTCGGTTTGCGAGCAAAAAAGCAGCCATGTCGCTGCCGGCAAAAGAAACATCGAAGTTATGTAGAAAGTTATGTAGAAAACATATATGTAGAACATCGAAGTTACTAGGCGGACAAATTTAGAATGAGCACACCGGTAAAAAAAAAACGCATATACAAATGCTTTGCCGAGTCTATGGACACAGCATTATGCAGGCTTTTATTTTGATTTTGTTGGAAGTTTTTTGAAATTGTCAGCGCAGATGGGCTCATTGGAACTTCGAAACTGGAACACAAAAGTTGCGATGTAATAGCAAATAAGTCGAATGTATTAAAGACCTAAATGGATATATAACATCGCCACGATCGTGAAATCGTCGTCACAAGAGAATATGCTGCTTTACTGTGGAGAATTGCTCGAGATCAGCAAACGACAAATCCACTTATTGATAGCACTCCAAATTGGTTAGTTCAAGGAAGGGCAAAATTCGCGACTTCCATATTCCAAGCAGCATCATTAACAATCTTCTAGTTTAGTTTCAGTGGTATTTTATTCATTTGTTAGCTTTTCGCCCAAACTGTAAGGTCGTCGACAGTCCGCAAATAACGATTCCATAGTTGAAAATTTATATAGAGGAAGATTCTTACTGCGTGTGCACATGTGTTTTCTTGTGTGCCTCTGAGCAATCGTTACGCAAAACTGATAGTAATTGGAGCCATATTCAGAAAAACGAAGGAAACCAGGCATTGGAAGCAGCGCATTCTGAATAGAAAAATCGGAAATTTCAAACGGCCATTGTGGTCTGACGTAGGTTGTAATTATATCCTTGCTACTAGGAGTCTAAACACTTTTATGACGACTGTTGTTTCATTTTGGTTAATTAATATATTCTACTTTGATTTGACTCCGCTGTTTATCAAATGGTCGCATTTACGAAACTGTTTATTTGTAAAAATAAGTGTTTCGAAGTCAGCAGCAAAATGCGCCGAAGTTCCTGGTAAGCAAAACCCGCTATCACTCACATGACGGACGAAATCGAGGGACGACTTTTTTTCGGAAATTTTAGCTCTCGAAAGAAAAAAAACCCTTCGCAATTGGTATCATTTCGAAAGAAGTGAGACTCGAGAGTTTTTCCTAGCTGTTTGTGCACGTTCAGATCTGCGAAACTGGTAAGATTCGATTACGCAATGAAGCGATACGTCGCACAGAACGAGCATTTTAAGCCTGTGAAACATCCCGTCACTCTATATCCCAGCATATCACTGTGATGCGCCCAATACATTTTAGTGCTCAGAGCAGTTGCTCTTTGAAGAGCCATAAATATTGTCGCAAAGTATGAAAGTGATCGAATGGATCAAAAGAAGAATCTTGACACATTCAAGAGGAGTGTAATCCGCAAGAAATATTATGAGAGTCGCACCGGCATCAGAGAAGAACAAGCGGAATTTCTACTGTGAAGAAAACGCGTAATGCATGCGATTTGGTGCTTAAAAGACTTGTTTATATTTTCTGCACAGAGCTCGATTTAACTTTGCCAACTCCAAGAATTCGACATCCCATTGCAGAAGCAGCGAGCATTCTCATGTCTTCTAACTTTATTGTCCTTCTAGTTTAATTGTACCAAAGAAAAACGGTTCATTTCTCGTTAATCATCAGTTATTTTTTTCATGAAGCCTGAATTTTATAGGCTCATCGTTGACTCTAGGAAAACATCGT
>JPKZ01000490.1:218828-277950 GCA_000803305.1 Toxocara canis
AAAGAGTGGCAGCGTTCTACCGAATATAATTTCGAGCCGGAGTCATGCGACAGGCTTTTACACTGCAACCATTCCCCGTGCAAATGGCGACGTAATAACTTACTATTCGCGCAGTTTCGGAGTACTCGCTTATATGCAACGCAAGTGAGGCACTCGTGGAATTATGGGACAAACAAATAAGTTCCGTTGTTCCCACGGTGGACAAAGCATGAAAGCATTCGATAAAACTGCTGATTTGAATGCAGCTGAATTATTCGTTAGTTGTGATAGGCAGTGGAAGGTATTCGAAGGAGCTCTTCGTCGACGGAGAACGGACAGTATAGCGGACCTGCTCTACCTCATACGACTCTAAAATGATCAGAAGGGATGCATATTGCAGGAACTAATGAAAAGCGAACAGAGCGGAATATTGTTATAGAGAATAGACAAAAACACAAATGATGCCGGTACAATGAGCGTTTCAAACACACAGTTAAGCTTTCCATCGCATTTTGCTTAGCTTCATCTAAGTAGAAGCTTCTAATCTCACTGCAGATACACGTTACCGCTTTCTACACTAAGTATCGTTGGATCAAATGAGCGCCAAACGTTCAATTGGTAAGACGATGACAATTCGTTGGCGAGACGATACGATCCCTCCAACACGTTTGATCAGAAATTCTAACACCAGTGAACTGTTTACAATTTTTTTCAGCGCAAAAACCTGATCATGCATCATTCGCTGCCGTGAGCATCGATCGAATTTAGCACGACCTTAGGTATTTCGCATTAAAAATTTCGTTGGTGAGAGAATAATGGGCCAAACTGTTAAAACAACAAAATAACAGCTGTATCTACCGACGAATTTTTAAGGTTAATATTTCCCTTTCACTCTGTGTCCTGAAAACGGTAAGAAGACCAACGGTCCACAAAAGGAAAGCCATTAAAACAGCTTGTCTGAAACCACTTATTTCGAAGGCAAGCGAAGACTGGCGAGTGGTCAGTGTACGTTAATCCATTTAGGTAAGGCGCGTTCAGTAACTGCGGTAATATCAACGTTCGCTTTGTATGCATAAATAAAGATTAATTGTACTTTACGCCTCATTGCATTCCGTTCGACTTTTTCTTCGCTCAGTTCGCTGGGCGCTACTTAAGATTCTGATGGGATGAGGAAGAAGGCGCTGGCTCGTTCACTTGTAAAATTGAGCTGCTTAATTAAGAAGGAATTTTTGATAAGTCTCATCAGTCGGGATTTATTTCGAAGGTATTCTCCTGGCCGGTGGCACTGAACAATTATGTCCGCGTTTTAATGTTGGAGGTATTCAAAAACATGTGTACACGGCTGCTTCTTGGGCATAAGGCTAGCAAATCATAACATATCATGATATGTCGATTTCGATTTATTTTTGTGCGGTGGACAGCTTCCATGACTACGTGGCGAATGAAGTCGCCAAACCCTACGCTCACTGCGGAAGACGTCAACCTTGCTTACACAGGGCGAACTTCGCGCAACGTCGTTCTTCTTACCAAGGAAATGAATCATGGATTTCGGAGTTTTAAATGGCACCTACATGAGAGCAAACAAAAAATTTTACAAACAGCATAAGAAACGATTGAAAACACCAGGACCGGTCCATGACAAATCATAAGGAATAATAGATTTCATGCACCTTTATTTTCTTCGCATTTCAGCCACAGCTTTCCTCACCTCTAGTCGTGCGTTCCGCTGCACTTATGTTTCGAATTCTCCGTTGGCCAAAAAAAACGGATGGCAGTGATTCTTTTAAGAGGACACGTAGCATCATCAAGTTACATGTGCGTATATCGGAGCTTCTCCCTAACCTTGTTAGCCCGTCAGTCGTTATGAGGATCCTTTACCGAGTGTAGCGCAATCTGCGAAAGGCTCAACGAGTGAAGAATCGCTCGTTGAGTATCATTTTTGTATGATTGAGTATCATTGAGTATCATTGAGTATCAAAAAACTCCACCCAAAAATCGTGAAGTATCATTTAAAAATTGGAAGTCATGATCTCGGCCAACAATCGTTAATGTGGTTACTGTTCAAGGACAGCAGGGCCAGTTATGTGGAAAGAAACAAATTTTACAGTGCTCGACTGAATTTGCACTCGCAAGACGTGTGCCTCATCCCTACAGTGCTGTCCGTCCAGTAGTTTCAGCTTCAGAATCACGACTTGGTTACATAATTTGCCAGCCATGCTACTTCGTAATGCTTGCATGACTACCTCGCATTTCAGTTACCAAAGTGATCTACTATTTTTTGAACTATAAAGACACCGAAAAACCTGTATGCGTATTGAAATCGGGCATTTTATATGTTAGATGAATCGTCTTCAGAAATGAGTGCAGCTACAACAGGTGGTTTCAAAAATTCCTCGTAAATATACTAGCTAATCAAGCCTTTCATGTAAACACCTAGCCGAAATTTCGCCTTTCTGCGAATGAAAATAGAAACATATTTTCGATTTGCTACGGTTCCAGTTTGCTGATGACCGTAATTGCTCAAATGTAACATATTATCATGGACAGTTGTTCAGCCAAAATGACCTTCCGTATGCATATTGTTGAACGCAGTTTAACATCAATGGTATGTCCTAAAGGACACATGCATATGTGACAAAGGTGATGCAATAGAGTTTTCATCATGTAAGTGCCATTCTAGTTCCATATCTCAGTAAGGGCGCTTTTAATTGTATGGAAATCAAAAAGCCAGGCAAGGCATCATATCCATGAACAAAGGCACGCCTGTTGCCAAGCATAGCCAGATCAGACATAAAATCTTCGAACTATGAAATGCTTTTACGTAAGTGAGAAGCGGCAACCGGAGGAAAGAGCAGTGAATGCAAGCAGCGATATGGCGTACGAGCGATAAAACCAAACCAGACCACAAAAATTTTGGAACGGTGTATGCACAGGGAAACGAGCATTATTCTCTGAGAAGCTTTAACTTCCTGATTTGTCAGCTATGATGAGTTTTATAGTGATTTTCTATGTTTGCGCCCTGTTATCGTACACTGAAATGCTTCTATCACTTCTATATTCTAGACAGAAATATCAAACGAGGAATTCACAAAACAAGCAGTAATACCGTCATGAAACTATTATGAAAAAGATAAGTCGCAAAATCAACTTTTTAAGCTTCTTTTATGCAAAACGTTTGAAAATTTCGGTTGAACAACGAAATGTCACAAGCGAAGTCCGAGAGTTTCAGGTGCACTTTGCTGCACGTAAAGTTGGGAATTCACGAACACACAACGCATCTGTAAATGTGGCAGCGTAAAAGGAGAAATCAAATCATATTATAAAAGTTGACGAGCGGTTGAAAGACCATAACGATAGCTGTACTGCTACCGACACTGAATTGGCTTTTAGAGTTTTTGCTGCAACTTTTCATGTTCGTTTACTTGGTTCATTTAGAATGAAGCTTTGCGCCTTCTCTAGGTTTTCAGAGAGCCGATAATAGAACTGCCGAAATGTAACAGCATTACTGCGGTTCGAATGCGTACTGTAAAATTTGTTTTCCTGGTAAGATTTGCCTCATAATTTTTTACTAACGTCGAAAAAAAACTCCGTGAGAAAAGGGACTAGCCATTCCTCTTTTTCATCATAGAAAACTCCCATCAGCTTTTCTTGAATTTTGCGATCCCTCTTTTGCGGAACGAAATGATGAACTCAGACTGCAATGGGTTGTTCCTAGACGTTTCATAACGGAAAAAGAGCTTTCATACTGAATGCAGGATGCATAATGCTCTTGTTCCCATCCGTTCGCAGCAATAACTGATAAGTGTTGCGGACGAATAAAAATTTTCGTAAAACGTTGCTTGAAGAACTCTCACAGAGTAAGATTGCTTCGCAATCTCGCAAGATTTTCGCTATTAGGGGTTGCTATTTTCGTTCTGTGTACTACTGACCCGATTTTTACGAAATTTTGACAAAAATATTTTGAATTCTTGCTATTTAACGCTTCTACGAATTTTATGACCTATTTCAAGTTCTGCTTAAACACCAGTTGCAAACAGCAGTGACGTTAACGCCCCATGAATTTTTTAGAAGTGAACCATGAAAGTTCTATTAAAAATGGTTTTGAGCACGCAAAGTGCACGCCAAGTTCCGAATGGATAAGAGTGCAAGTAGTCAAAGAGCTGATGAAGTAAACGGATGACGCTGGCATAACCACTTCACACGTCTCCTTCGATGGAACGATTTTTCTTTGTCTGTAACACCATCTCATCTCTTCTGTTGTCGGATTCCTGAATAGGAGCAGCCGAGAAGGAAAAAGATGCTTTGGTTCTCGCTGACGAGCTAAAAGTTAAAATGGCTCGCACCAATTTCCGGCAAGCGTGATAATGCGCTCTACTCGGCGGTTACTAGCAACGTTTTTTTGGCAGCTTCCTACTTAAGAATCTCGCTTCTGATAATGGGCAGGGAATATATGATAACGGCCTCGAGTTTCAAAATGCGGCATACTAGTGCTGAAAAAACCGGCATTTGCCATCACTTATGTGAAGAAACTCCAATTGTAGGGAACGAATGAAAAAAATGTTCCGATAAGGGTACGCGATAAATGGAATCAGTTTTTTCAACCTCATAAAATACACAGGCTTCAGTTGACAAAATTTCACTCAAAACTATGTGTAATCGAGGCCAATAAGAAGGTGGGGGGATGGGGGAGAGGAGAAGGGAGGTGTGGAACGGTCTACCTCGCAATGAGACATGAATAAAATTTGCGAAACATTACCGGCAAGAATATTTCATTAGCAGGGTCAACGAAGAAAAATTGAAAAAAGACAATTTGAACACAGTGCACGGGGTTTAGAACGTACACAGTGCACGGGGCGAATGGAACGGCGTTTAGCATATCGACTTTCTGGTTTAGCTGATTAATTAAATTATTGCCGGAGAGTATGTATGTAAATTCTGCATTAGCCGTGATGCACGATTTGAATGAAACGGATTTTGAATGATACATTCTCGTTAGAATTAAGGGTTTCTTGCATCACTGAACAATTAAACTGATCTTTTTTTCGTTTGGTTGCAATTCAGTGTGAACAGCAAATTGTAAAATTAGAAAAATAAAGATACTAGGTCACATAACTTTGGAGAAAGCGCATCATCGCTAGTGCTAATGCACATTTTGCCTTCGGAGCAGGTTGTACGTTCTTGAATCACAACCACTACACAGTGGATTCACCTCTGCGCTTTTAAAAGAGAGATTTTAAACAATTGAACACTCACGATTTTCGCTGCTCACGCGCTTTGGCAATTTATGGCTGTCAAGCGCATTATGCCAATTCCTTGCCCCGACGCTTGTATTTACGATTGTTTGTGTCTGTGTGACTGTTTGAACTGAGAAGTCATTTAAGATAGTTTGTCAAAAATTGGTTTTATAGAAGCTCGTCATTTATAGATTAATGAAATTTGAAAGGTACAATCCTCATTCCAGGATCGCCTACACTGTCCGAAAATCACCTCACTTTCCACTATTCCAGTTGATTCAGTGATTACGAACCACGCACAATTAAAGAAGGCCAAAAAATTTACAAGCATTTCGTAAAGTTCAGGTTACAGTTTCTTCGGTAGTCAGGAAGCGGATCAGCGCCCATTTCGCTGGAAATCGGCGTGCCAGTTATGGTCTGGTGGCAAAAATTTGCGGCTGTAAAGGGATGGACGGACTCGCCGTTGATGGCAGGGTCTTTTAATCTAACGAACTTTTGGTTGACAGGTGTTATATGGCGCCCGTAAATCGCGGCATACCCATTATGAGAGCCGATGAGGTAATGCTTTTTCGTAAAAAAATCGCGTTTTTCAGAATGAAAGTGTAGATAATCGATCACAGTTCCTCTAAAACAGTCAAATATGCCTTATGCCTTAATTTTCTTTCTTGCTTTCCTTGGTTCTCGAGTTATGGTCACATAAATTTTGCGAATCTCTTTTCCTTCCGACGGCCACCCGTGTTCACTATTACGAAATAAGCTGATAAACGGGAGCGCACATGGAGCGCGAAATTATGTGAGAAACGCGCACTGTGACATGCTTAATAAGGAGGCTGCAGTGTTCTTCGCGGATTAGTAGCGGTCACTGGCGTGAGCTGAAGTATGTGAACCAAAGTCCTGTCTCTTTTATGCAAAGATAAAGTCTCGGTTTATGGCGATGCAATAAAGCTACCTTTACAAAATCTGTGACAGAATACAACAAAACGGTTTCGGATTTTCCGACATACGGAGACGCAAAATAATCATATCATTTTTGGGTAAAATGTATTTTTTGGCGAAATGTGGCGAAACAGCGATAAAGCACAGCTTACAAACGATATTTCATTATGAATTCTTTTGCTAAAATGTTATTCATATCAACGATTTCTCCATACATGAAGAAGTAGAGATTCTACCATGAATGTGCAGGATTTTCGGTAGTGTCTTTTCAAGTTTGCAGCTTTATAGCGAATGACAGTGGGCGAAGTACCTCTTTTTCTTTCATCTTGTCGACCAAAAATTTCAACTTTCGCACAATTTTGTTCTGCATTTTCATGTAGTCATATTTGACGACTGGTAAAGTGTTTGTCACATGCAAGAATTGTGACACAATAGTCATGCAAGACAAGCTACCGAGCGAAGAGCTTATCTCCGTAATTCAGGAAAATGATAAATGAAAATATGCACAGAATAAATGTAGGCTTAGTGTCTCTATTAGTGGACACATTGAACTAAAAAGCAGCTGCAATAAAAGTTGTAGAACATCAACTGCTACCATAAGACTAGCGAAAAGACATGAGCTCGTTCTCTTAATATGTTCCTTGAGTGAAATAAGCCGTATGTGTGGATACGTATTAACAGACCCAGATACGTATTGTCAGACCCTGATACGTATTAACAGGTCACTGCACTCTGCACATACGCGAACGATTCCCCATATGTTACCAAGCGAACTATTTCATTCACGATCGAAGCTCCTTGGGGATGCCCTTAACGAAGGCCAGCTAGCAGCTTCAATAACCGCAAAAATATGAATGAAAGGGATAGACGTCCAGTTCGCATTCCAATGAACGAATCAAGTTGTCGTGGCTCGTTCTGCAGACAGAATTACAGCACTTGTTTTAGCAGGGTTCAATACTCGCATTGCGCAAAGAAAACGCATTCGATTTGCGAATTGAAGCAAAACAGACAATGATATGAGTGGGGAAAGCATGAAAGGGTTGGCACGGCATCCACTTTGGCAGCATTCGTCACGGGACTACCTGGCACCATAAAATATCGAACAACAGCAAAAGCCTAAATCTCAACTGATCTGACCGTCTATGCAACTCCTCGGGGGAGAAGATTGTAGAAGCAAATTTGCTTCATGCACATCTATCTACATCTACCTCCATCTGACAGCCCGCCTGACAAATCCATTCGGTAGTTTCAACAAGGAAACCACGGAAGCCGATTCTTAACATTTGGAAGGCACAACATATACCATATACCACATTGTCCCAGTTACCTTCAAACCAGCCAACTCGCTCTGATTGACGTCATCACAAATTAAATGCGACAAAATTTTCCAAGCATTCAAGCGGCTGGTCCAATGAATGGAGCCTAAAATATCCATGTCGCGCAAGTCACCTTGTGAGCATTCCGCTTCTTTCGAAACCCGACCACTAAAATATCTATCCCGACGGCCAGCAAAATGATTTACGCACATTACCTGCGGGGATTTTTCGCCATGGTCAGCGGACTTGTGCATGCATGAACGGATGCGAGACATGGATATGGTGACAGTTACACCTACATATTTTGGTAACTCTGGACGCAGTGTTTCAAAGCTTCTGAGGGACACGGGCATACACAGACACCCACACCACACTTCATACACCACACGCCCCACACCGCTCACCACACACACCGCACACACATTATACATGTCACATACGCACCATACATACATCACACGTACATCACGCACACATGCCACACCCATGCACCGCACACACACCACACACACACCACACACACACTACACATACATCATACGCGCACCACACATATATACCACCTAGACACCACGCGCACCACACATATATACCACCTAGACATCACGCGCACCATACACACCCACACGATACACCACGCGCACCATACCCAACCCTCCACGCACACCACACACAGCACATACGCACAGCACACCCGCACACACGCACACACACAGACGCAAGCGTACGCACATGCACGCAGGCGCAAATACGCACACATACGCACGCACACGTACACACACGCCCAAACACGGACACACAAACACAAACACACGAGCACCGAACGAATGCATGTAAATATAGGGCCTCAAATCTCCCACATATGCTCAACAGCCGCATAGGGTACAAATCCATGCAGCGTGTACAACCGAGCAAAAAGAATCAATATCTGCCATCGGAGTCGGATGTAGAAGTGGTGTTCGTATCTGTTCTTCCCCATTCGCACAATGGATGATGCGCCGAGTAATCTTCCGCTGTCAGCGCCCCCCCCCCCCCCCCCCCCCCCCCCCCTGAAAAAAAAGATCCTACTGAAATTTAGGCTGTTGACATTCCGTCAGTCCAACCATGCGTATACTGAAATTTTTCTGGGAGCAGTTAAATGGGCTCATTCTTGTTCCTTTTGTTCATGATTGTCCTCGTTTGATGCGAGGCCGTGCGCGTAAAGGGAACAGATTGTACAGGGCCCACTGGGCACATAAAAGCACTGCCTAATCGAGCCTTGAAATCATAAGCATTTCAAGACGAGTAGATAGCTGAACAAGTAGATTAATGCGCCGGAAAGGCTGATACATAACCGATTTTCGCTGCCTTAGCTGGAGCTTATAATAAGTATCTGAAAGCAAGAGAAAAGTGTTTTTCTGACAGGAAACGTTTGTGCTCCATCCACGATCAAGCAAGTGGTTCCGTCGTTCACTATGATCAGCTCGTAACCGTGCTATCTGTTGAGGTGATCGGGAAGTCGCAGGCGCTCATTTTCTTAAAAATTTACATTCGCATTTCGCAAAAGTTCTCAATTCTTAAGTAGAAATTCACACTCAGGGATATGCTTTATATATGGTCATTCCTGCGCGCTTTTACGCATGTCATAGAGAGGCTGCATCCGTCTACATCGTAAGAAACTATTCCAAGGTCCGCGAGATCGAATTCGAATGCGGCTGTTTCCGGACCTAGTTTGCAGGCTAACCAGTTTCGATGTACTATAAATGGCCCAGAAACCTAAGAATCGTTACCAAATTTATCTGGAAACGATTTATTTGGAGTCCTGTAAAGCCAAATCCTCGCTGCAGTGCACCGCGAAAAGTATATCTGAACCATCAGGCAGACAAAGAGGCAGCTTCACGAATACATACACAGAGAGGTTCTATAGGGAAAGGAATGAGTATCCTATGCTGACGTTTTATTGAGGAGAGAAAACCTCCAAAAATGAATGGGGTAACGCATAGTGATTTTTTTCTGTTATTTAGCAAAAATGCTCTTCAGGCCGTCCACTGCCCATCAGTTCAATATGTTCTCCAAAACATGCTGTGCTACATGTGCTATACTGTCAATGAAATTCCAAACTCATGGATCGTCAATTTCGCAGCTGAATAAAAATGTGTTGAACCTTTTTTTCAAAATTTGTTTACGTATTGTTCCTGCGCACATTGTATGTAGACTCAATCACCACTTGATCCGTAGACCTCAAAATATTGACGAAAACGAAAGAGACATTCCGCATACGCGAATAATCAAACGTATCAGGTAAATGAATGAGCGGATCTGGTGTGTCATTATGAGCGGTTTAAGTGACCAAGAAAAAGCAATATGCAGCTGCAATGAAAGAAGTGGAGTCAGAGAAAGGTCGCAACAGAAATATCACAAGATCCACTGGATATTTTGGAGAATTTTGCCGCTTCCGGGGTGGTAGGAGCAGAGAAGTTGACAAAACGGAAGAAATCATTTCCTTTCCAACCGCCTTTCGCACATCAGCGGCGCACACCAAGCCTCACAGGAATACGCGATAAGCAATTGATAAGCTACAGAACTTACCAAAAAGCCGGCTGTATACTTTCCTTGCGTTTTCCGTTAAAAAACCGAAAACTTTTTAGAGCTTGATTAAATGCCTCTCCAGGCATTCTAGTGAGCTTTGTCAGCTAGCAAGAAATTGCAAGCTAATGCAATTGAGGACGAAAACTGAGTTTGGCTTCACCTGCCGCCCACGTTTCGTTTTTGGTTTCCTGTAGTTATTTGAAGAGTTTAGCAAATCGGATGACGTTCAGGTCTTTTGCAACTTCTTTTCTTCTGCGGAGCACCTCCTATTTAAGCGCTCTTTCTTGCTTTTTGGTGTTAAAAGGCAAAATCAAGAGAGATACGATCGCACTTGTTGTCGGCATCCTTAACTGCGCAAGAGCCTTCGTTTCACGGCGACAGATTGATTTTATTGGTTCTGCTTAAGCCATGAATTAATAGACCCAGTTGGTGTCACGAAGACATATTAACGCAGCGAATGTCAAGCTGCTAAGGAAAGTGAGACAACGAATGACAGCGGGAGTTCATCATGAAGGGGCGAAATTTTTAATCTCATTTATGGGACGAAAATTTACTCAACTGTACTTCTTGATCTGTCACTTAAGTTCGATTTTGAGCTGACGCAATGGACAATTGAAAGAGAGCAAGGAAAGTGCATCTTCCGGAAACCGGTTAAATTATGCGTGCAAAAATAGAAGCAACGTGAAAAAAGTGTGTGTTCAACAAATACTACTCCTGGAAATTTATTTTGATTTAAATTTGATTAAAATTTAATTTTAAAAAAAATAATTTATATCCGTTAACCGTTTTCCTTCGGATAAACAAACGACACATGTAAGCTTCGAGAGGAAAAAGCATACGTGGTTGCAACAGCCAAACTGCAAAATTGCCGAGCAACAATGGATGCGAATAGCGACGAGTGTTGATAACTGAAATGATTTCGAAGACGCGTTTGATTCTAATGAACCGCTGGGAGCTCATTAAACAACAAGCACGGACCTCCAAAAAAAATCTCAGCAAAAGTGCTCATCTATAATTTCGCTAAACTTCAGTTGAAGGTTGTTTTGTCTGCGCTCCTTTCACCGTGACTTGATAGCTACCGACTATTACCTTCAAGAAGAGGAAGTTAAATCAATATGATGATGGCAAACGCCATTGCATCATCAAGCTTGCGCTTCTGATGAAGGATCATTATTTCTTTTTCAGTTCCTCGAAACATGAACAAAATTACTAGTATTGCATGAAACTACATGAACAACTTATGCGCTCCCAAAAACTTTGGCGATTAAGGTTGACATGGCTATTGAGCACTTAATGAACTGTGGCTGAACATTTGTGGGGAATTTCATGCGAAAAGTATCAGTCAATAATTTGAAAAAAATAACGAACAGCACAAGCGGAAGAACCAGTTGACAAGCCAAACGACCTTACTCGATTATGAGAATGGAAGCAAACCCATTTTAGATTTGTAGACAGAAAATACGACTGAAAAAAAATATAAACTAATTCCAGTCGGATTCTTAGGCAGTGGAGAGAAAAAGGAGCATCAAGGATAGAGAGGAGCATTTATTTTCCATATGGTCAAGGCGATCATGGTCTCAGTTTTCAAAAAAAGCTGCAGCACGCTAAAATCCCATTCTGAGTTGGCGTGGAGAATGACAAAACCAACAACGGGCCAAGAATTGGTCTCAAAGACTGATTTTCAACTAAATTCGAATTTTGCTTCGAAGTTGTAACAGAATCTGAAAAGAAAAGTCCATTGCGCGTGTGTAGCGCAGTCGGTTGCAGGAAAAGTTAATAAATGTTTCCTCGGCTGGGGTCGCATCTCTTCACTAGGGGAGCCACAGTGGAAGAGGAAGGTTAGCATTTTCGGACCTTGCGGAGCGAGAGTTGAAGTCAACTATTTCGCCAGAGTCTGTTGAAGCTTTTTCTCAGTTTTGCTCAAAGTATGCAGCGATTGAAAGCAATCGTAATGAGCCATTTACAGTTAATCTTTTCAAAAATCTTCATGTATGAAATTATCACGTGGAATGTAAATATTGATGCTGATGCTTTGCTCATTTATTAAGATTTTTATTTTAAATCTGAACGTCGAACAGAAGTCGGCTCTTTTTATTACATCGGTGTTACCGATAAATATGACGAGCACTTCGCGAATAAGTATCTAGCTATATACACATGATTATAATGAAGGCTGAGTTAAGAACAGCTGACGATCCTGCTGTTCCGATTTTAAACACCGAAGGTTTTCAACTACGCTTTTGCAGAGCCAACGTGGGATTTCAATTAGCCATCCTGGAGTATTTCGCCTTGTTGCCAGCCGAAAAGATCATACCAACTATGGAAGTGAAAGTTGATAAACAACAATGTAGTATCGGTGTTAATAGTAACGGTTTCAAAGGATAATTAAAAGCAACGTTTAATAACAACAGCAACTAAGACTGAGCAGTCACTCGCTCATCATTCTCGAAAAAAAGCACTAATTGATAGGATACAATATGGATACAACCAGAGTATGAGCACCGTAATACTTTTGAATGGTTGCGTTAAGATCGTTATTATTTCGCCCAATGATTTCAAGTCGACCTTCGCACTCTCAATTTCCAAATTGAGCAGTTGAGCTTCTTCAGACCTTTTCTGTGTTCCACTGCTAAACCTATGAAAAACCTACTCGCTTCTTCCGTCTAGCCTCTATGCTTTCACTGAAAAAGGAAAAATACCCTCTAGAAGTTCAAAGCTTCTCGTCTCCGAATATAGCGGAAATTTTTGTATAAACGAAAATTCCTAGTAATGCAAATGAACTACATAATTGAGCAACATTTGGCAAGAATAAAAACGTTCAGAAGGTAAAAATTCGCTGAAAAATAATAATTGGAGGAAGAAGTCAGTTTTAATTTACCTCAATGTCGAACAAGCAAAATAACGGTTAATTGGGGTGAATTTTTTAAGCGCTCTTTTGTTTTACGAACGCCCCTAGTGTATGACCTAACTAGGATGTTTGAAAGAAAAGTGCAGCGAACTCGCAAGAACAGAAAAGAGAAATTGCTGAGAACTGATAATGAGAGCTACAGGCCCTTAAATCCACGAAAGGTCTTCCGTATAGACCTCGTGTAGAATCTGTGCTTCACGACGCCTACATTTGCACGCTGATGAGGGCTCCGCATTTCCAAAACATTCATAATTCAGTGACCAACGATGCCAAAAGGAAGAAAGAGTGCTATCGGCTGATCGCTAAGGCTCACTTATTGCTCTGTGACGCTCACAGGAGATCACACGGGAGTAGAAAGATGAAAAACGGTCATTATACGAAGCACATGGCAATGGTTTGACATCTCAATATTGGCGGCCATGAATCGGAAAGTGCAGCATTCCTTAAACAGATGCCAAGTAGAAACCAAAGAAGGTTGAAAATTTTCCTGGCTTCCTCCTCAAGAAAAAAAAATATTTCAGAGACCACTTGATCCCAAGCTATCCGGAACATCTGCAGATGAAAGTACCAAGCAAGTTTTACGTGTCAGAGAAAAATGGGAAAAGGCCAAAGTAGAATTTCAAATACTGACAGTTATTCAAAGGAAACACAGGTGCGCTGTCCCAAATGGAATTCAGTGGCTGCTTTGAATCATCCAGTTTGGCTCATATCTGCTTCCCACCGAGATCACTTCCATTCCTAAGACCGCTTTGATTCCGTGCAGTCTTCAAATTTAGCTCGCCTCGAGTTCAGCATACTCATACAGATCGTTTAAATCTCTCATCCTCTACCTTGAAGATGCAGTTGCACAATTTCATTGCAGTTCGGTACGGACCCCTTCATAACGTGCTGCAATCCTGCGTAACGACATATGCAACCTCGAGATGAGAAGCTCGAATATTTTCAAGGAACCTGCGTGTACACTCAGTTTTTCGCAATTCAGCTGCGCATTAGCGAATGAAAAGCGGAATTTGACCAGCTGGAATGGCCAGAAAACTCTGACGGTAAGTACACGAGCGCTGCAACTGATGCGGGCATTCGTTCTCGTATGTTTTCAAAGACTTTTGCGGACACTTTTTATCGATCATCCATTACCGAATCACGAATTTTTAGGCAAAAATTTTGCGAGTCACAATTTCTGAACCCGACAACGCAGAGCTGCGGGAATAACCTTCAAAAACGGTTTAGGAGTGATCCGCTAACGATGCAGAATTGCTTTGTTCTCTCCTCATCTATAGCACATAGATTAAGGTCCTCTGCAGACGAGAAAAATCCCTGAAAATTCATGTTTTGTAGCGATTTTTAACAAATCTCCGGAGGGAATAAATACAGTAGTGCAGTCTTTTGTTTTGCGAGGAGCAGATAAACGCTGCAACGAAGCATCGTGAAAGATGATGTAGCTCCACCCAGAATGCCACAACCCCGCTCAGATGGGCGCTAAACTGACCAAAAGCGAAAAAGGGTCAACAGCTACACGCAACTGCCGCAAGATGCGCAGTTCTCAATAATTTATTCATTTCAGTTTGATACGTTCGGTTTGGAGCAGCCATTAGACACTGCGAACGTTAGTGAAGATTAGGGCGCCAGTGGAGACTGAAAGATGAAAGTGCACATTGGTTTAGGAAGGATCCATAGGGTATCGCGAGCGGGAGGGAGAGAGGGGGGGAGGGGGAGGCTGAGGAAAGAGACCTGGGCATTAACGGCTTATCGCTTCTCAAAATCCGTAGATAATAATTTGCAGTACAAAACGATATCACTCGCAAGCCTTTTCGCGCTTGTGCACATGTGTAATATGGTGAAATGTATGAAAAACATAAAAACACGTCTAGTTTAAGTTTTTATTTGAGCATAAAGTAGTCTTTTATGTCAGCCGTCTTTTCACCTGTGATCTGCTGATTGTTGGGACACCATTTAGCCAAATGAGAAAAATGGAAGTGATACGGTCCCTGTACTCCTATTTCTCCGAACTGCCTCTACGGTTTCGACGCCATTCATTCAAACGTTAACGATCTCATTCGATGGCGCTTGAGTTGCTTTTCGTCGTAAATGTGCGCCTATGACAGAGCTGAGATACACAATTGCAGGGTCGAACAAAGCGCATTACGCCCTCAGAATTGTCTAAAATCAGAAGATTAGAGCATTTTGGGATAGTTACCGTTAAGTGGGCGCTCTTCTGTTCGGACTGATTCATGGTGAAAATTGCAAATGCAGAGAATGCAGAAAAGGAAACTTGTAAAGCGTCGTAGGGTACGTCCAAATTTCCTTTTGTCGCGAAAAAGCATTTGCAACAAATTCTCGCCGAACAGAACATTGATAATTCGACACGGCATCGCAGCACATGTTGTTCCTGTGCTAAAAATTTGATCAGCACTTCAACTGCGTCTTCCTTTGCACGGACTCCTTTCGCCGTACTTTGCTCCAAATTTGTTCTGATAGCCCGGAGACCCATTCAAGTATAAAAACCTCCAAATTCAGCGTTTGCTGAACCCGGTGAGTAAAGGTCGCATCATTCTGCGTTTTCGGAGCAGATGACAAAAGTAGGACTCCAAAACTGTAACGTAGGCGGGATGAACGATTAGACGCGAGCTTCGGTCTTGATTTATGGCCAGATCTTTGAGATTTTCCAGTCTACCATCTGGGAGACCAAAAGCTTCACGAGGTTGCACAGGTGGTTCTAATGGAATTGTTCCCTGCAGACAATTTCCCATCGTTGTCATACTGCTCAAACCTCTTGAATGTAGCATTCGCTGTAGTCTTAACTCTTCATGCAGAATAAAAGTCGCACCGCTCGTTCGGATCGCTTAACACTGCAGAGCACATTCTCTAAGCGTAATGACTTCTCTAAGCACAACGACTATGCTTCTATTCTTTAACATGCACATTCATTCAAGCACAAATAGAAGAAGTCATTTTCGAAATGCTTCAATTACCAGTCAATCACTTGTGCGCTTACCAATCGTTTTTGCCGTGCCTAATGATCGGGCTTGTTGCAGCTGTCGCTCATAAAAAGTGAGATTTGCATTGTTCGCCAATTTTATCACGTCTGTGGTGAAAATACATACCGTTGTTTAATTCACTAATGAAAACTGAAAGCGTCAAACGTTTCCAAAAGAGCCGTGATACTGAGTTTTCGAATCGTTTGATTTCGCAGTAAAAGTCTCTTGTTAATGTCTCTTTAGGTTGTCTCCACTTTTGCTTCAGACAATCTTCGCCAGTGCAAACACATCGTCACAAGTTTCTTAAGAAGAGGCAAGTGAAGCAGCTTCTGGACTATCGAGGAAGGGAAACATTCATATCTGGATACAACAACTGCGTTCACCGATAACGGGTTGCTTGCAGATACAAGTCCTGTTCATGAAAGATACTATTTCAGTCACCATCACTAGAGAAAAAACGTGGCATCAACGTCGTGCACACATTGGTAATTTGATGCCATGTCAGTGTTAGTGAACAAATTTTTCATAGACATTTAGCAAATTGCGAAGAATGTTATCAAAGAGATGCACCCATTCCATAAAGATATCGTTTAAAAGATTTCCATATGGAAGTGTATAGGTGGTAAATTTTTGCTATTGTCTTGTCGGTTGCGAGCTGAGCTGATTTTTAAGCTTCCGTGCAAGTGAACTTCCATTCGACTTCATGACTTCGGTGCTTATTTCGGGCATTCTCGGGTGGCGCTTTCCCCATCTAATATCATCAAATACATTCTTTGTGACGGTATCTGTGACGACTCAGATTTCCTGACGTCAGCAACTACATTCCACTCACAGCAGCACTCTCAGAAGCGATTGAATTGGAGAAAACATTCTGTTGTTATTGAAGAGAAGCATTTAATGATGAAACGGAAACAAATGCTGCTAATGTTCTCTTATGGCAACTGTCAAGCCCCTTCTAACCTTTCAGGACAATAATTTTCGAAATGAAGCGGCACATGCGAGCTAACTTGACCGCCCAAGGCACTCATGATTTTACAATGAGAACAGCTGGCTATAAAGGGGGAGGGAGCTGCATAACTGCCGAAATGAAGCGGCACATGCGAGCTAACTTGACCGCCCAAGGCACTCATGATTTTACAATGAGAACAGCTGGCTATAAAGGGGGAGGGAGCTGCATAACTGCCGAAATGAAGCGGCACATGCGAGCTAACTTGACCGCCCAAGGCACTCATGATTTTACAATGAGAACAGCTGGCTATAAAGGGGGAGGGAGCTGCATAACTGCCGAAATGAAGCGGCACATGCGAGCTAACTTGACCGCCCAAGGCACTCATGATTTTACAATGAGAACAGCTGGCTATAAAGGGGGAGGGAGCTGCATAACTGCCGAAATGAAGCGGCACATGCGAGCTAACTTGACCGCCCAAGGCACTCATGATTTTACAATGAGAACAGCTGGCTATAAAGGGGGAGGGAGCTGCATAACTGCCGAAATGAAGCGGCACATGCGAGCTAACTTGACCGCCCAAGGCACTCATGATTTTACAATGAGAACAGCTGGCTATAAAGGGGGAGGGAGCTGCATAACTGCCGAAATGAAGCGGCACATGCGAGCTAACTTGACCGCCCAAGGCACTCATGATTTTACAATGAGAACAGCTGGCTATAAAGGGGGAGGGAGCTGCATAACTGCCGAAATGAAGCGGCACATGCGAGCTAACTTGACCGCCCAAGGCACTCATGATTTTACAATGAGAACAGCTGGCTATAAAGGGGGAGGGAGCTGCATAACTGCCGAAATGAAGCGGCACATGCGAGCTAACTTGACCGCCCAAGGCACTCATGATTTTACAATGAGAACAGCTGGCTATAAAGGGGGAGGGAGCTGCATAACTGCCGAAATGAAGCGGCACATGCGAGCTAACTTGACCGCCCAAGGCACTCATGATTTTACAATGAGAACAGCTGGCTATAAAGGGGGAGGGAGCTGCATAACTGCCGAAATGAAGCGGCACATGCGAGCTAACTTGACCGCCCAAGGCACTCATGATTTTACAATGAGAACAGCTGGCTATAAAGGGGGAGGGAGCTGCATAACTGCTTTGACTTTAGTTTGGCATAGCACATTGGCCCACTCATATTCCTCTCCCCCTCCTTCAAGAGTTCATTACAGGTCTTTAGCCCATTGTGATACTGAATCTCTCGCTCCTCCTAGAAAGACTGCAAATTGTCTGTCAACTCGATCTCGCCTCGAATGGAGTCTCTCTCTGGAGGCGCCACTTTGCTAGAATGCCGTAAAGGAATCTCCCTTCTGGATGTTATGAATGCTACAATCATCGGATTTTAATTGATGGGAGCAATCAGTTGCGCAGCTGTTTCAAATAAAAACACTGATGAAACGCATAATGCACTCATGCCTTGTGATTGACAGTTTAGCATGGCCTGCAATTCAAAAGGTTGCAATTGAAGGGCTATGCTACAAGTGTTTAGCTCAGGAAAATGCAGATCGACGATTAATGCTAATAGCAAGTTGCTCGAGGTTAGAATTCTTAGGCTTGTGGCAAAAGTCTATTGCGCAATATCCCGGTACCCTGCGCCCTAATCGCTAAGCGATCTTGATGGCGCGAGGTTACAGCGTCGAGGTACTGCAGATATACATGGCCTTGCGCCAAATAACACGATGTCTAGTATAGAGATTACTTAAAGCATGAGTTCGTCATGTGCAGCGCATGTGCTTGCGTTTGGTGTCTGTGACGCCGGAAGGGCATGAAGTCGCGCATGAAGTCGCTAGTGGCTAATCATAGGTCTCCCTTGTCATACGTTCTGTGCTTGTGCGTCTATTAGATCTCGGCTTCTGTTAATCGGTAAGCGACAGATTGAGGATTGACCCAAATTCTACCAGCACTTAGCATGCTGAAGTCGGTCGTTTCAGTCGGGTTGCGCAGTGGAATCTGTAGTTCGACTCCGACTGAATTTCGGTCAGAAGTTCCAGATGCATACGTTTATTTTGAACTACAAGTAATTTTGCACGATTTTGCTCGTTTCGCAGTGTTTCCTTCAAAGATGCAGCTAATTTGGTGCAAAAATCTTTGAAAGGGAAATACAACGATGCTTTAAAGAAATTACTTTTTCTCCTTTCTGTCTTTGACGATTTTTGGCGATGCCTTATTCCTTTTGATAGCACATTTTCTTTGTTTCGCTCTCTAATTACATGAGCTTTAACCAACGCTGTTATGGTCAGCCTAACGAAGATTGGATGATTCCATTCCGTGACGGATAAGGCTCACTCATCTAGTCCTATCTGCTAGTGACCAAGGTGTTCAAGCTGTTTACTCCACTCCGGTGCAATGGAGCAGGTCATTTACAGTTTCGGCCGCTATGACTACTATAGCTTTGCGACAGGCGGTCTGTAAGTTTGCCAAACAAACCGAAAGGCTCACAATGCTGTAAGTGAAAAATTTTCTATACGGTTTTGGAGCACAACTTCCATTCGAACGTCCGGCTAACTAGCGCTTGTTGTCAACTTACAAAATGACATGTTAACGGCACTGTAAGCGCATCGGTTTTCAGCGACTTGATTTGGCCTTCCGATTACGAAACTAACCACTTGACTTCATCAAACAGTCCCTCAGTTAGTCGAAACTTGCGCAGTGGAAGTATTTGCTAAGCATGATTTTATTAGTTGGATGAACAAAGATAAAAGACATCTTGGAAAAGAGTTGCAAAAACGGATCTCCAGGAAGAAGAAATCATTTCCACTCGCTACAAATAAAAACTCTCGAATAGTCAACTTCTCATAAAATCATTTTTATGGACCTTGAATTAAAAAAACAAACAAATTTGGTGTCCCTACTCAATTGTCATCTTATTCAACAGAATTTCACTACGAATATAAAGGCTCATAAGTAGTCATAACAACTATTGTTCTCTCAACGCTTTTAAAATACTGTATACCATGCATCTATGAAATCACGAATCTCAAAAGAATGCTTTCGAGATTGTCAAGGCCTCTTATTGTAAAGAAATCTTCCTCTAACAAAATTAAACCGCCTTCTACCTCGGCTGATTCCCTTTTTGGCAACGTAGCCAAATAAAGTGCAGCAAAAGATCCCGTTACATTCCTTGCATTTTCACAAGTACAGGTTCTTAGGACTGCCATCGACTGGAAACGTATGGTGCCCAGTAGGAGTAAAGATGGAGAGCGGAAACGCCAGTGCCCAACACCTGGCTGGGCATTGGCATGTTCTCATGAAGCTTCTCTCCATGAGCTTTTCATGCCAGCAAATAATGTTAACGACCCGTCATGTGTGGCGTGAGCGCTTTCGTATATTTACCTGTCTTCCGGTATGTAGGAGTAAAGATGGAGAGCGGAAACGCCAGTGCCCAACACCTGGCTGGGCATTGGCATGTTCTCATGAAGCTTCTCTCCATGAGCTTTTCATGCCAGCAAATAATGTTAACGACCCGTCATGTGTGGCGTGAGCGCTTTCGTATATTTACCTGTCTTCCGGTATGTAGGAGTAAAGATGGAGAGCGGAAACGCCAGTGCCCAACACCTGGCTGGGCATTGGCATGTTCTCATGAAGCTTCTCTCCATGAGCTTTTCATGCCAGCAAATAATGTTAACGACCCGTCATGTGTGGCGTGAGCGCTTTCGTATATTTACCTGTCTTCCGGTATGTAGGAGTAAAGATGGAGAGCGGAAACGCCAGTGCCCAACACCTGGCTGGGCATTGGCATGTTCTCATGAAGCTTCTCTCCATGAGCTTTTCATGCCAGCAAATAATGTTAACGACCCGTCATGTGTGGCGTGAGCGCTTTCGTATATTTACCTGTCTTCCGGTATGTAGGAGTAAAGATGGAGAGCGGAAACGCCAGTGCCCAACACCTGGCTGGGCATTGGCATGTTCTCATGAAGCTTCTCTCCATGAGCTTTTCATGCCAGCAAATAATGTTAACGACCCGTCATGTGTGGCGTGAGCGCTTTCGTATATTTACCTGTCTTCCGGTATGTAGGAGTAAAGATGGAGAGCGGAAACGCCAGTGCCCAACACCTGGCTGGGCATTGGCATGTTCTCATGAAGCTTCTCTCCATGAGCTTTTCATGCCAGCAAATAATGTTAACGACCCGTCATGTGTGGCGTGAGCGCTTTCGTATATTTACCTGTCTTCCGGTATGTAGGAGTAAAGATGGAGAGCGGAAACGCCAGTGCCCAACACCTGGCTGGGCATTGGCATGTTCTCATGAAGCTTCTCTCCATGAGCTTTTCATGCCAGCAAATAATGTTAACGACCCGTCATGTGTGGCGTGAGCGCTTTCGTATATTTACCTGTCTTCCGGTATTCGCACTCGCAAACTGATGAAGCCAACGCAATGAAGCTTGTCATGAGTAACCGTTAGCATTCATGCCGCGTTAAAACGAAATCTGAATGCGTTCCATGGATTTAAAGATACTCTGTGGTGCAGCTGCAATATTATGAGAGGAAGAGTATGTGAGGTGACTGCCCAGGTTTAGATTCTGAAACAATGACTTGATTTGTACCGAGGCACATAGTGCATTGAATATAGCTGTAAATGTGGATGACGAATGAGAAACGAGATGTTGAAAAACAAGCACAACAATTTGGAGGAAAAAGTCCAGCAGCGACAGCTGCTCTGATCTCGTGTGCAAGTTATTCGGCGACTAGCGCATTTCTGAATGTGCGTCAAGGGCGACCGTTCGATCGCCAATTCACGAAAATAGCTTGTGAACAGCCACGGGTACTTAATTCTGCTTACAGACATTGATAAACCGAATTTGTGGGGCTGTCTAAAAGCAAAGAAAATAGTCATAGTGCTGGCGCCTCGCATGTTTCCCAACTCAGCTGGTATAGCCATACGCTGTACACTGAACTGCAAAACAACAGCGTTATCAATGTTGCATTCAAAATGCTACAGTGTTACTGCTCATCGCTGAAAAAGATCAAACGATTGCCAACTTGAAAGGTTTTTATATTACCGTCCTCTATTCTTAATTTTATTCGTCGGCTATTTCTTTACTTTCGTGCAGAATTGATTATCAATGATGCGAACTTTATTTGCGTTCCGAGTAACATTACTGATGAATTAACCGATCCCACAGCACCCCTGACTACATTTGAAACAGACGGATGCAAGTTTCCGCTGTTAAAATGCGTCACTTCAGGACATCGGCGATTCCTTGCAGAAACAACTCCTCATATTTCTTCAGAGTCGATTGTTTCAGTTATTGCAAAGTGAAATTTACACATCGCAAATGAAGCGCCAAAATGAAGCGACAAAGGGGAGCATTTGATAATGAAAACATTTCGCGTAATTTTGTAATGGTTTTTCAAATTATTGATTTTACCTTTTTTGAAATAACTCGACCGCACGAGGAAGAATTAACTCATAAGTTGTCCGCTCGTGTGAACTGGCTGAGGGCGCTTTAACGCCCTCAGTACAGACTAGAAGCATGGGTATGTCGTATTTAAAGCAACGATGCCACATATAGTGTGACACCTATCAGGTTCGCTGACCTCATCTGCTTAAAGGTAGAGTTGTAGATGAGCAGTTTTCCATCAAGTTTAGAAGTTTATGGCAGTTCTAGCCTCGTAACTGCGATCGGCCGATCGCCAGAATAAGTCTTCCTTCAGATAGCTTCTCGAGGCCACTTTCTTCGCGGCAGAAAGGTGTGGATATGTAATATTTGCCTGCGCATAGCTTGCATGAAAGCATGTAAGCGGACTCGACGCGCTAAAGATTCGGCAATTTCAGATGATTTTAAACGGGGTTTTTGGAAGACCTTCCGCTCACTACAATTGGCGCTCAGTTGCCGTCATCTTGACTTCTTGCAAATTCTGTGGTCCGCGTTTTCCACCTCCCCTCCCCTCCACCACCCCCCCACCCTTCCCCGAACTGGCTTAAGGAAGGGAAAGAAATGCAGTTATAATGTGCTACTGCATTGCAGTTTTTGAGCACCCAACAAAAATCGTTAAGCAAATAATACTACAATACTCTGCTATCGTGGATGTCAGTGCAGACGGGAGAGGGCAGTAATAATTCGAATGGTGATGTACTAGAAGATGTAAATTGCATGTGAAGTAGGAAGCGAATAAATGTATTGATTTTAATATTGTTAGTTGACCTTTTGGTTGAGATCGCAGAGCACTCGACTGACGTCACCACATTCAGCTTGGCATGTGACATGTTGTGCCAGTAAACCGCGATAATTTGAGTTGAGTTATTTGAGAGACACTATCATTATCCGACACTGAAATTGATAGAGGAGTGCTTCAGATGGAACTTCCTAAGTCATCATCGCCTCAGTGCGACGTCGAGAATGCGGGAATGTTCTTTTTGAAATTTACGTGGGTCTGTAAAATTACGCACGAGGAGGATGAGGATGTGCGACAAGTACGCTTTAAGTTTCTCCTAGAAATGGAAGAGAATAAGGGGACTTTTAGAGCAAAGTCTTGGATCAAGTTGAGCATGGGACGTTCATTGGATGCTTCAGAAAACATTATACGCAAGAAGGGTTAAATTTGATGGAGAGAAAATCGCTCATGATTTTGACCTTTGCGAAGACTAATGGCAGAAGTTACACCAGCTTGAATGGTCGACCAAGCGCAAAACTGCACAATTCTAGGAAGGAAAAGAGGCACTAAAAATTGATAAATGCTATATATGGCCGAGAACCACTCTATAGACGTTAGAAGTGAGAATGAATGTTTGAAGCGCACTGAGCGCCAAGGCCCTTCCAGCGCATTCCATGAAGGAAACGAGAGAATATAGGTGCACTTTGGTAATGCTTGCGGCAAACTGGAACATACAAGAAAACACTATTTTTATGACATTAACGTTTAAGGTGTGTGCCATAAAAGCAACAATTTGACAAGAACAAGTGAAAAGGCTGTGAGAAAAAAATGAGGAATTTGAGAAACTCATAATGCAACAAGTCATCTTTCAGTAATATAGCGAAGTACCGCGACCGAAATGAAGCAGGGAGTGATGGTGATGATCATGTTGCCGAGCACTTAATAGCGCAGAGATCAACAAGCAAAAATCAGATCATAATGAACGGCGCGCCAATTTGTTTCGTTACGCCTCAATTAATAGAAGTCGACTCGTAAGATCTGCACTGCTGGGAGTAAACTAAAAGGCTAGACCAATAATGTCCGACGATTATATTTTTGCGCGGATGCGAATTGATAGCCTTGCAAGAGAAAGAATGTCATGTGTAATGTCACACGTAAAAGAAAAGATAGTTGTGCGGTAAAGACTAATTCACAACGATACGGATTAATATAAGCCACATTGTGCGGCTGTGAAAGCGGTTGAAGCCAAGCAGGGGCTACCGTCTGTTGAGAGCGATGCTGAATAAAATATTTATTGCATAAATGCATGAATCTACTCCTCCTAGCCATGGGCCATTGAGAAACAGTTTAGAGTTAACCGAGTTTCAAAGAGGGCTGAAATTTTTTGGAGCAAGACCAGTTCCATTTGCTATAAAAGACGGAGATTAAAAAAAACTGACAAAAATGGTTAGAAGGGGTAGTAAAACCAGTTGAATGGGCGGATTGCTCGGTCTGTGGTGTCGCTAACAGCGTACGGTGAAATACGTGTAGGTGGATACCTCAAAGTGAAGTTTTAACCCAATCTCAGCATTAACCATCATCTGTTAGCGAAAAACTGGTCACGCTTTTTTTGTTCATCAAGGAAGGGGTTTTCAGAAAGGGATTTGATTAAGGCACATTTACATTTAGCATTGGGTGACTAAGGAAGAAATTAGGTAACGATTTCTATGAGCTCTATCAATATGTAAGAAAACAATTTGGAAATAATTCAGTTTCTGCTTTATCAGCCAAGTACTGGACAGGCGCTCGATGGAACTGAATCAGTTGATATTGATAGCTGTTAATCGCTACAGATGCAAATGATAACAGCGCATAGAGAAGTCAGAAATGGTGCTGAACTCTCCCAGAGAATGGAGTTCTTGCCAAAAACAGACATGCGAATTTTTGGAAAATAACGCAAAATTCCTAAAAGTTGTAGTGACAAACAAGGAATCGCAGGTCCACCAAGTAAGATTGAGGCTATTGTTGAATGTCTTACCCTAAATAAGCTGCAGTATCGAAATAACTTTGCTTCATCATTGTCAAAAATGATCGCACCACTAAATGAGCCGTCGAAAATAAAGATATGATAACTTAAGTAGAGGAAGATAGCGAAATAAATCAAAGCGAGGTTAGTTTCTGCAAACGTAGTGGCATTTAATCATCCAAATGGGGAAATGGTGCTGGACACGGGTACCTTCAAACTATGCATTTGGGGCAACGTTCACCAGTAGTACGTAAACATGAAGAAAGGGTTATCGAATGTGCGAAGGAGTTTGAGTTGGCAAAACCAAAACTTTCGCAGATCGAGAAAGACATTTCGACTTTTTACAGTGTAAAGAAATGTAGTCAAATCAGATAGAAGATGCGATTTGTGCCATCAGCAGGCCATCTGCCGTTAGCCAAACGGCTGTAAAAACGGTTGCAGCAAGGATTTCTTAAGAAGAAACGAATTCAGCATGCATAAACCTTGTACTATGTGGGATAAACCTTTGACGAAAAGTTTTACACTTTTGGCTGTAGAGATGCCATAGAGTAATCAGTGTCAGTGAGCGTTATGAAGGCACTGGTGGATAGGCATATTTGCTTGTCAGGTAAAGACAGGAAAACGGAAATGGGTACACGATGAATATGCGACCATGAATATTACGTTAACGAAAAGCATGTTTGCATCATTGCGAATTCTTTGAAAGAGTCTGGTTGAAGATCCACATAGACTTTTGTGAGCCATGTTTTGGATCGTGCGGCTGGTAATAGTGGACACACCAAAAAGCAATAGGTGAGTTGAGATTAAAGCAAAGAGCATAATAAAGCAAAGAGCATAGCTGTGCAAAAGAAACGCTCAGCAACTGCATGGAACGTTTGCAACACCGTATGACCGACGCGGATTATTTCAAGCAACGATTCGTAATTTATAACTGATAGTGTTTGGGGTATTTTAAGAGCACGAATGCGATAGGTGCATTATGTTGCCTGCATGCCAGCCATTATCTAGAGAGGGTAAAATGGAAGGATTTGTTTAGAATGCGAGAAATTTGCAAATAAATGACTATTGATTAGTGCTCTTACTGATGCAGTACAATGATAAACTGTATCGACAGTAACGTTGTCGCCAGTGAAAGCACGAATGGCCTGGACTACCAATGACATGACTCGAAATTACACGTATGAAAACCCATTCCATCAATACCGGAATATTGAAAACGACTCCCTTCATTAATTCACTGATCAAATTGACGATTGTTACTGCAGGCCAGTTGCGCTCCACAGTTCCTTATCACTGTCTGCATCCATTTCGCCTTCACAGGTCTTGAACACAGTGTTTCAACACGAGCTCTAAAAAAGATTTAATCAAAGAGTGAAATCTGTCGATTACAAAATATACGAAAAAACGAATGTTTAGCAGCAGAAAGAGTCATGTACGTGTGCCCCTACATGGAAAACAGAAACCACTAGGTAGCGTGTATAATCATGAGAAAACACGGAAAAATATGTTTGAAGTGAAGGCGACTAACAAAGTTATAAAAGTCCTTACTGATCAGTCAAAAAGACTTTATCGTGCAAACTCTCGATTTCATTATTGGTTTAATTTTCGAAGCGATGAAAACAACGATGCGAAAGGTTCAAAGAAAGATTATTTGAACAAAAGGTGCGTGAGAAATTGGAGACAAATAAAACATGCGAATAGACGTAATCAAGAACATAGTACATCGAGGAAGGGTTCAGGAGTTAACCGCGATCCAAGTTGATTTTAAATATGAGTGAAGAAGTGTGGGGTATTCTGTATTTGTTGGAAATGAAAAAAGAGTTAAAAGAGCGAGAAGGGAAGCGAAGATCCACATTAAACATTGAGTGGCAGAAGAACACTGTTTTTGTAAGCTTCGAGAAGCCGCAACGGAATTTGAAGAAAAACACACATAAAACGGAATGAATCTTCGCAGTCAACTTGTATTCTACTGACAAGTTCGGAAGGTGAAGGCAGGTCATTGCCTGTAAATTTTGATCCATGGGAGAGGCTCAATGGAGCGATAGGAATGAATCGGATTGATTAGAACACTTGTCGAGAAAGTATGATGAATATAAGTGTTTGCTGGCTGGTGAATGGCTCCGGCAGCTTTTACGATATCAGGCGATGGCTCAACGAGTTTCTTCGGACGTCAGAAGATAAAAAAAGCATGTATTTCGCCGCCTTCTATTGTGAGAGTTAACTGCAGTGAAGTTGGGAGCTCATCGCATCATATGCGAGACTTTTATCTTGAAACGAAGCATACGAACCAGCGCTGATAGATTAATTGGCCAATCGGTGAGGACAGTTTTGAAGTTTGTTTGAAGTCAATAAAGCTGCTCATCACTTCCCACCATATATGTTGGGAAATGGTGAGCATCTTTATTGCTATAATTCGACAAGTGGATTTTGCATTGGGTGCTTTTGTACACTTCTTACTTGACTGACTGCCGAAAAAGTTTGTAATTTTATCTTTCCATCATATTGTTGAGAGGGTAGGTTAAGTAAGCCAGCTGTAAAATGCAGCATGGTGACGTTTTGCCCAAAAGCTCCATTAGAAGAGGAAAATGTTCTGCCCATCATAACAGACAGAATATTGAGACGCGCTAAAGAAAGAAGGGAGGTTGCACTATTGCATGACGAGGCAAGTTTTTCTCGACAATTCCATAGGGAGTTTCGACTATGATTGTGTGCAAATGATCGACGGCTGATGATAGACAAAGCTAAAAAAAGACCTATGCAAGCTTTACGGAGACTTGCTCGCATTCGCCCTTATAGATCCATCTCAGTTTTTTTTTGTTTTTCTAATCGAAAAAGGGGAGGTAATATACAATTTTAAAAAATGCACGCATAAACGGCACGCGCTTTGGTCAATCTTTTTGCGAACCGTACGATGAAACCATACCACTGACAGCCCAGCCAGCGGGTGGTTAACAACAGGCTAAAACAGCCAAGGGGATGGCTGTGCTCGGCGTGCGATTGCCTCGGTAACATCGATACACCGCACTGAAGGCCCGAGCCGTAACGTGCTAACAATGCTAACAATGAAACGTTGCACTTCACATTCCGCTAAGGTCGTTAGTGCATTAACACGTTCTTGCTTCAAAAAGAGACTTGTTAAATTTCGACCTTCCCATTTGGTGTCGAATAGCACCACCCTATTCAACTACAACTGACTGGCAGCTTCCCATACCCTCTGAGTATACTCAACGATTTTTTTTTTCTTTTACTTCGTTCCCCTTCTTTAATTTCGTTCAGGTTCCTTCGTTTTTGTTCCCTTGCTATACACTATTCCAACATACATGTCAATGTTCATTTCTCGAATTTAAGTGTGTTTGTTACTCATTTTCTGCAAACAAGCTTTTATTGTTACGCATCCAATTGTAACCGGCTCGCTATATGTTATACCGTCTGAGCAAACCCTCCTTGTTTTCTTTCGCATCGTTTCTTTTCTTTTTTTCCTTTTACCTTGTTTCGTTCTCCCTTTCTCTTTCTACGTACAATTCAGCTTTCATTCTTACTTTTTCCAGTTCATTTATGTTGATGAATTTAGGCACCTGATTCACCGATGGTACCAAGAGGAATGCATTATGGCGGCACGGGGAGCGGAGGGTGAAATGGACACGGTAGCTGGCGATCGCCATAGCGCCTTAGAATAACTCCGGTAGGGGCGGGAGCCCAGGTATTTCGAACGGATGCAATTGGCCGTGATTATGAACGTTACCACGCACACAACTGGAGTGACATCAGCCCAGAGTTTGCGGCTGAAGTAACAACAGCAGAAATTATCGATACACCTGCGCATGTACCGAACAAGTATGTCGAAGGATTCACTTAAAAATGGAAGCGAGTATAGCTGCCGTCAATGTAGGCTACCGTTGTCAGAACAACATGAATGGTGACGAATAAAACGCATCGGGTTGTCACAATGGTTGCCTTGAATGGAGAAAAAAATCTGAATGCCGATAACGCGCTTCAAAATCAAGATTTTCATTGACGATACGCGCTGCCAATAATGGAGAGCAGGTCAAAATTGCTATCAGCGCTGCCCACCCAGACGCACGTTTATCATCACGCTCGAGCGCGTCAATAATGTAGGACGTTGTCTGTGCGTCACAAGAAAGTGGTAGTATGCGAAGGAAAAGCTCTTCAAGGTGCGCATTCCAGATGCACGAGAACGCAAAAATTTGGACCTGTAAAGCCTCATTACAGAGAAATCGTGATTTTTCGCAGCCTCGAAAGGGGATCACAACATAGCAGCAAACAGATCGCGAAGGACATGAGGAAAAAAAATTCTACAAAGCAATATAAAACAAGCTTGAAGATGGTCTTAATACGGCGTCGGCTAACGCCAGCAAGTGAAGAAGAACGAGAGCCGAAGACTACCTTCATGGCAACCTTAGAAGTCGTAAGAAAGAGCGAAGTACCATGCAAATGTGCATTGATTCCTCCAAGGTTATCATTGATAAACGACGAACACAGCGCTCGAGCGGCGTAATTTATGCAAACAAATGTGATCTTCGAACATAGTTATGTGTCAAAATGAAGTCAGTTATTCTACTATCCGAACGCAGCGCTTCTGACAAACTTTTGCGGGCAAGAGCTTCTTAGCTTTTAGCGGAGCAACATTCCTTCCAATCGACCCAACTAATCGCACTGGATTGTGAAAATCGGATAAACAGCGACAAAAATCGTATTAAGCGTTCTGTGCATTTCAGAGCAGTTTGTTTTCCGCAGTTACGTTCTTATGTTGACTGCGACACTATGCGTTGAAGCGCTACTCGTTGAGCCGCAGATCAGTGATTAAGTCGCCACGTCATATTACTAGCGATGGTGATTACAGATGAGTCTAGTAGACTAACGTCGTTTTAGACGTTTAGGTGTTACGATTCACTCTTTTCTAGAGCGTCAGTTCTCTTACTGTGTTTACGGAAAACCTTAAAAACTTCGAAAGATATCCACAAGGTGGGCCCTTCACATTTTATGGATCGTTGTTTTCGTGGAAGTTTTAAATCCAGAGGGTTTCTGCAATGGAACTGCCTATGGGCAAATCAATTTCTTAACTTTCTGTGGAATGAGGGACGCTGGAATCATCATCTATCGAGCTATCTATCCTGTATCCGTTGCGCTTCAACTTTCCCAGATCGACATTATGTCGTGATATCTGGTTATCTGTTAATACAGACTTGAGACATTTTATCCAGGCTTATCCAACAAACTTTACGAAAATCCAACCTGACACAAAAAAGGTTGGAGTAAAAGCCGAGATTGGCAAAGTATGCGAACTGACGACTTATCGATCACATCAGTCGACACGAAATGTGTACCATGGCTGCTGCAAGAAATCCGTTAAGGATCACATCTTCTACAGGCGACCGTCTGTGTGAATTTTTAAGAATCCGCTTTCCTGTGACCATATGATCAGAATTTTGTGCTACTGGATCGGGTGCGAAATGCATGTAACTTTCCTGCTTTCTTTAACGTGCTATGACTTCTTGCGGGTCCGGAATTTTCGTTGAAGTTGGGTGTATAGGGCAGTCCCGGAATGCAGATTATACTTCATAGATTTTGCAACTCTAGTTCCGCTAATTTCCACAGTTAAAGCTGCCGAGCAGAATGATCAGGACAGAAAGCAAAAGCAGCTCATATATGTACGCGCAGACCGATGACGCGATAATACGACTGAGATAGTGCATATTTGCTAATGCGCTTACACAGTTTTTTAATGAAAGCAAATGTTTGGCTTGTCGACGAGAATTACTCTTTCGTCGGTTCTAGCACAACAGTTTAATTCACACTGTGACACACCAGTGTAAGATAAGCCAGAATGCACAGGCAAAGTTCCTGTTCCATATCGTCGGTGAGTTATAATTGATTGTCAGTCAAGACAGTCTCATATAGGATGGCATACAGTTACTGGCCAAAATGTCGGCAAGTTGTGTTGTTTACTGGCCGAAATTGCAGCAAAGTGTAGTTTCGAAGAATTGTTGCGGACAACGACACCGCACACGAAAAATGTTAAGTTGTTTTTCATTGATGCTAAACCGGTCTCGTTCTGGTCATTTTGCGCACTTATCTATTATGCGCCCCATGTCACTAAACCGTTGGCCCACACCCACCTTTGAACTGTTTAATGGTCCTCTGTTGCAAAGTCTAAGCGGCTTGAATGATACCGACGTTTACGGCCCTCTACACGTTTTGATCGGAAGGATATACGGATCGAACGTTATTAGATGACAGAACAACCAATACAATTCACTCTCAATTTCTCTTGAAGAAATTTCGCGACATCATACTCAGATTTTGGAAGCGAACTGAAATATACGAGGTGGACCTGCCAAAAATACACGCAAATGATGACCGTTGATATACTTATCGGCAAATTTTGAATTTGCATTCATTATCAGTTTTTCACGAAGAACAACTTTTCGATTTTATTGAATAGAGCCAGAATAAAGTGGGAGAAATGGGTGAAATAAATGAAGGAAACGAGTAAAATAAAAACGAAGAAAATTGTAAGAGTAAAGGGGTCTACTAGGCCACAACGAATTATGAGATACGGGCGGAACTCGTCTCGAGGTCGATAAAGTCGAAAATCCGCCCGTATTACCTAATACGGCAATTCCGCCTTACACTGGCTTGTATATCATAAAAGTTGGTAACGAATAATCGAATAAAATGGACCGCGTCAAAGTATGACGATATCGCTGGGAAGTGGTTCCTGATTGCTAAACTTGAAAATCAGTCCAACTCAAGAAACAGTGAAGGTGAAGTTCCTAAATTCGAGCAGGTATAACATGCACGACCTTCTTTTGCCTCGGATTTGAAGCCCAACTCGGGCCTAACGAGAAGATGTATTCCGTCAAAGGCCGCCGGAGGAATAATATATGCATATTACTCACAAGATATTGTTCCGTCTGCTCGAAACCTTCACTGGAAACCACGCTATGTTAGTGTTACTTTCGAAACCTCCTTATTAACTTTTCCAACAGGCGCTCTCATGCACGCATTTTGTGATTAGTTGGGCTGCATAATCGACTGGTCGATTCATGGGAAATGAGCTTTAGTAGGTGAACTCAAGAAGCAACGACATCTAGAAAACTTGAACCGTTTACGACTGGTTTACGAAGTCGGCTGGTAAGCCGCCAAAATTCATAACGTGAGAGCATATTAGCACGCACTTCCACTTGATTTAACGAAAGTTGTTATTGGGCCGGTCGAAAATGTTCGCAAGTTTCCGCTCATCAGGGATGCAACCTAGCCGGGGATTAGTGGTGAACTTCGTACTTGCCGGATTTAATGGCTATAGCTCCACTGACTCGTAAGGTGAAGCCGCTGGACAGACGGAGGCACATAAACATACATACAGATAGACGTCGCCATAGTGCGTTTTACAAAAGCAAATTTTGCATTGTTCGATATCAACATTGCACAGTGTTCAGTGTTAAAACCTGTGTGATTAGCGAATTAGTTCGGAAGAGTGCGTGCTGACCATTTATAGGTGCAATGCGCATAACGCAAAATGATGAATTCTTGACTGCTCACTAACCATCTTAATTAATGACTGCCATCTTAATTACTTCTGGAAAACTTGCAACGGCATTGTCCCGTGCTTCAGGCAATCTAAGCTTAAACAAATCTTCTAGAGGCCATATGAGCTCACAGTAAGTTAAAATTTCGCGTACTGGTGGCGCACTTGCAGGCTAATTCTCAGCGGTGATAGGGCTTCAATTTGGAAGACGACAAGCAGAACAGCGCTTTGGCTTCACCTTAACAGAAACTTAATTGACTCAAATAGAAGGGAGAACTCTGCCGAATTCGAGACCACCCTTGGGAATGCATGATCCGAAATAATTTAATCGACCAGCGCTTCTCACATACTTCAGCAAATAACACAACTCGAATAACAAAAATAAATGCATCAAAGTTATGAGATATTCTCTCAGGCGGTGCTGTTGTTCTCAGTTGCGTTGCTTTGAATTTGCGCAGCAAAAGATGAGTAAAAAAACGTTTTCAAGTCTTTCGCGATACATTTTACTAACAAATTTGTCGGGCGAAGAAATAAACAGGGAAACCACTAATGAAAGTAAAGTTAACGACGGCATATACTTCCTGATAGCAAACGCGAGGAAAAAATGGACTTGTCGACTTGTGTAAGAAACCCATAAAGCTACCACCGAGAACTCGCATACATGTTCATAAGTGTAATCAAGTTTGGTGACGCAAGTGCGCAGAGGTGGTTCTAAAATAATTGTTTGTGTAAGGCGTGCAGAAATCGGTATAGAAGTATTCACAGTTTACCGGCGGGATCTCGAAAATCTTCACTCGCTTGTCTTAGAGGAATCATCACCATGATTCTGAAGACAATGGAGCTGGCTGACAGCAATCTTATATAGATCCATATTCCATAAATTTCACCTTCATGCATGCTATTTTCAAGTGTGCAAATAAGGAATGAGCATTATACTCAACAGAGAAGAGAGGGGATTTCTATAGCTAGTTTAGTGTATCAAAGTTAACCAGTGAAGTCATCGTCGTTTTTTAGCTTCATTGTTTTACAGCTTCATTGTTTTTAGCTTCATTGTTTTAGTTCGATGGCGTTTACTGCTTTACCGTAGTTCGCGTTTCACATGAAGGTTTATTTGTTGCTCGTGTGAACTAAGCACCAAAATTACAGCAAACACTTTTAGCACGATTTCATTTTTGTAGAAGTACTCGCTGGCATACAGACTGAAATAAGAAAAAGTAGGTATTTCCACCCCATACTGTTTTCTCTATTTTTGTGGAGGGAGTAGTTGCGCATAGCGGTGCTCGTCGATGGCGTTTCTTCGCACTCGATCAGTACAATTTTTACAATTGGGTGTGCCCCTTTGTTTTAGGCAAGAGGTGATCCACCATTTACAGTGGCATTCATGCAAACCAGCTAAGAGCATACGCAAACAACCTCCTCCTAATATCTCCTAACTTTTAAAGACTGGAAAATGATTAGTCACCGCAACCACTCACGCAGCGAGTTGGCTGCCAACATCTGACGACTGCAATCGAGGATTCAAACTTTAGAATGTTTGTCTTTGTACCGTCAGGAGTTTGTACTTTGTGGTGAATGATTTGTTGTTTTAGGACTGCTACATTTATAGTCAGAAGACTGGGCACTGTCGCCAGTGACGCAGTTGACAAGGAACACTTCGGAATTAAATAGATACTATTGAAAACTAGGGATAGGAAAGAACCTGAAATGCAACAGATTTGCGGAGCGTGAAGCGAGTATTACACCCTATATTTTCAAGGGTTTTCATTGCCGCCTTTTTCATTTGTATGGGAGCAGCCTTAAATGCGAAGTTTTACAGCCAGTCATATGCAATGCAGCGCCTAGATGTCAAGGAAAAGAACGGATACATTCATTTTGAACAATGAGCAATATGCAGTGGCGTGCAGTAACGACGCTAGCCAAAATCCCATAAGCAGCAAACCGAGATACTTTCTTGTTAATTGCTCCGCTTGACGCCAGTGTTATTCTTCTCTAGCAGAAAAATATAAGGCTTCGTGGAATGCTACAGTGCATTAAGTATACTCGAGTACAAAAAGTTGTGCTTTGTAGTTGCCTTCTTCCTCATTTGAGGAACACTGATTAGCTGGCGATCTAATGGTATCTTAGGACGGGTTGAAATTAAAAATATCGAACGCTACATTGGCCTCGTAGCAGCATCTGCACATGCGTGTTCAGTTTTATTTTAGATCAAATAATTTCGCGCCTCTGCGAATGCGTGAAACTTGCTACAATGCGGCGTTTTATTTACAAATGATTCAGCCTCATTCGCTTTTTGTCAGTATACTTTGATGGCCGCTTTGCAGCGATACAAATCACATCAATTTTATTGACGCACTTCTCTATGCTTATACGAGTTCAGATTGGTTCGAAGTATTTACTGACAAAAAGCGAATGAGGCTGAATTACCGCGATATTCATAGCGAGTTTTGGGCGTCAGCCTTCTAGGCGATCGCCTTGTTTCTAGGCAGCTAAGATTAAAATCTATTTTTTTTTGTTTCTCGCTCATAGAAACTTGCTGCTTCGTGTTATGATCGACTTTATATTGACTGCGATGAATACAGTGCAATGTTTTCATGTGCAGTAATCCATGTAGTAACATTATACGGTAGATGAAGAGAGTGCAGTTAACACGTTCACGTACTAATAGTGAGTCGATGTGATGACGGACGGTAATGGAACTCTTTTTGTTTGCCTTTCTAAGAAGTACTACGATAAGCTCGAATGCAAAGAATCGCTGCTTCGCTGATAACTTGTTATTGAAGTTGAATTCTGAGTTCAAATCCAATGAATGCAATTGCGATTTCGAACATTTACCGTATCAGTCTCACTCTACTGATGTTCACTCATAACACGAATAAATAAGATGCCAAAATAAAATGTTTTATTTGAGTGGGCGCCCTTTAACGCACAGAAGGTTATTTACTCCTGTAAAGCTTTAAAGAAACTACGAAAAGTTCATCGAAAGTACAAGTTGAAATATGAGGCCGCGTAAGGGCACACGTTTTGATTAGGAGATTTTTCACAGTTGTGACACTGAAAAACTCAATCATCACTTTATGCTCAAAGGGGATAGCGTATCCAGCATTCTTAAACCATTTGAGATCTGCTTATGGGAAGTATTGTGATCTCTCCCACAAATCCTCTCACTCCCCGATCCATTAAACCACTAGCAGTTTATAAATATGATGAAGTGACCTCAACAAAATTTAGAAACAATTATCTGTCTTACCGGAGTTGCCTTCGTTTTCATCTTAGGGTATTCTCTACATTTTTCTAAAAGGCTCTGCTTTTTTGCCTCTAGCAATCATAATGCACGCCATTATGTGTTGTCTTTTGCCAGTAGGTTTTGCCACGATAAAGTTCACATTGTGTTGAAAAAAGCATTAATCTGAAGCGTATTCAAACAGAAGAAAGAATCTAGGCGCATACACTACACTAACGTCACATCTCATTCATGCGCTCGTTAATGAAGGCTTCGCAAGACTGGTGATCAAAAAACTTCACGAACACTGCCTTTTTAAGGACACTTTCGTCCCAATCAGTCCGCTTTTTTGAAAGGGCGATCAAACGCTATCACATTGCACGAGAATTTCCGACAGTGGCACGAATATGAGCGTGAAAATGGCATTCATTACGAAAAAGCCTTGAGTTGCTTCGCTTAGCGCAACGTCTTTTAGTGTGCGTCAATACGAAATACGCGATTTTATCTTAGAATGGATTTTAAAAAATTTTGACAAATAGTCACAATTAAAGATACATTGTCTGTGTTCAGCTTGTGCTAATAAATCTGTCAAAGAAAATATTCGAGACCTATTCCACTTAAAGCGAACATTGACGATCTTCCTGTTCTTTTTTTCTTTTGTTTTCTAGACGGCTGTGGCTGCTTCTTTTTGGCTGACAATTCACGTGCAAAAATGAATGTTTCGCCCTTGCAGCCAGGCTTACGAAACAACCAAAAAGTGTTCTGCTTAGTGAAAAGTGCCTTATGTGCAAGATAATACTGCAGTAATACGTATACTTCGGGATCAAAATATCAAAGAACGAACGTTGACATAAGTTATGAGACAGCTTATCTTACCAACGAACTTCGTGATCTCGGTATAAAGGCTTTTCTTTTTTTTTAATTTTATAGTCACCTTTTAAAACGTTCGTTTCATCCGTGTTAAAAAATGATCCACTGGAAACGAAAATGATTTTAAACATTGCCAACCGTTTTGCAAAAACAACTTCAAACGCTAGAACGGTCCATGGAATTCCTCATCAAACTCTTCTGCGTCCTCTCCCAGAAGAACCACTCTCTCCGCAAGGCCAGCAGGTCTACTTGCTGTACTCCACTTCTCTTCGACAATACCTACAGGTGGGGATTGTTTTAGAGTAACTAGCTAATAAATTGTTAAAGCGCTAGCGAACAAATTGCAAGTACGTAGTGTTGTTTATGGCTCGACGATGATACATGCCAAAATTTTCGCCTTCATGTACAGGCTTAAAACTACTGAGCTGATAACCTGTTAGGGTGATACAAAAAGTTAGCATATGCGGGACTCTGTTCCGGTCTTTGAATAACAAATACATCCGATTTCGCGTGCTACAGATGTTGCGATGCTTACAACAGCGCTCGTGACTCGCAACGGCACATTTGGCTACTGCGAGCTCACGTTAAGCGCATTAATAACTTAGACAGTAATTTGCTTCAAGTGATATTCCAGAGGAGATTATGCGACATTGGATGTTGTCCGAATTAAGAAGTAAGAAGTTGTTTCAGAGAACGCATCTGACGCTAACGATCGACGAGATTAGCCAGATTATTTGTTATCGCTTCGGATACTCAAATAGCCACTAAGAGATAGTACAAGAAAGCTCATATGCTCTTCACGCATAGTTCAGATACAAAACGGTAAATGCTTGAGGCATCGGATAATTCGTTCCAAGGAGAAGAGCTGCAAAACTGCAACATGTAAGTACAAATCAAACGTCTATTTTTTGTGCATAAGCGTGGCGGAATCTGAGAAGAAAAACATTACAGGCAGGCAGACCAAGAAAAGTAATGTGTTTTGCACCACAGAATTCAGTCTACGGAGTAAAATGGAAATGCACGGCAACCGGTGGCCCGTCGCGCATACAACACCGTATGATATATCCACGCAGACCCCATTCGTCTTCATGTTTCGTCAGGACGTCATTTCCACGTAACCTCATTTTATAGTATATATATATATATATACATATATATATACTTCCGCCCACTCATTTTCATTCACAGAAAATTTGGCCCACGGCTCATTTCTTTGGCTGAGCTTACTGATGCCGCGGCATGTCAAAAGCTTCGCATAACCTCTAATGATGTTGTCGTTGACGAGGGAGGTTGATAAGCCTCACAACATACTTAATGGTTTACCAAGCAGTAGCGAAGTCAGGGTGAACTTTTGGCTGCCGTTTCGTA
Organism: Toxocara canis; assembly: GCA_000803305.1. Lineage (NCBI taxonomy): Eukaryota > Metazoa > Nematoda > Chromadorea > Rhabditida > Toxocaridae > Toxocara > Toxocara canis. Next base: position 256,852 of record JPKZ01000490.1, read on the forward strand.
CATGATTCTTTTCAAGATCAGTGCCTGATCGGTGAGTGCTTCACGACGTAGGCGTTGGAACAAACTATGCTGAAATCGCATACCTCAGAAAAAGATTTTTCACTAAACAGCATTAAATACGTGAATAATACACGAGGACTAAAAGTGCTCAAGAAATAGCAATGAAACTTCATGATCGGCTGAAGTGTGAATTAATCACGCTATTTTTTTTTCGACAAACTTAAATATTTTATCAAAGAATTGGGGCAAAAATGAATGGTATTTTACAACTTTGCTGGTCTAAAACTCGTTGCAGCCGATAGCTGCCTAAATAAAAGCATTCAGTGAGAGAATCCAATGGAACATGAGGACAGTTATGATTATCCCATACCGTTCGGGCTTCTTTTTGCCTCCTAGATCCAGTCACTAAATCAAAATCGGTTATTTTCTAGCGGATGCGAAGCGCATATGCGAAGATATGTCGGGCAAAGAACAAAACACCACTAGCAAGGGAAAAAGTCACTCCACTGCGTGCTAAGGTTGTCGACCACTATCCGAGTCAAAAGGGTGGATCGAATACAAAGAGCGCAGTGGCATGTTACAGCGCGATACATCGACTGTCTGCTATTTGAGTGAGATTTGCTCTCGTAAAACCTGGCCGGAAACCTCAATGTGACATTATATGCAGGCTATAAGAATTTCGGAAGCGACCCAAGGAAGAGAATCATAATGCGGACTTTCAAGAAGAAAAGACAAAAACGAATATGCGTATGCCAACAAACCATCTATTTTGTGTCGAAAGAGCACACGTGCATGCTAATGGAGCTGTTAAAGCAGCATGCTGGACGTTTGGAAGAAGCCATAGATGAAATCATATTTGAAGAACGGCCAATTCGAGAAGAGGGAAATAAGATATGTGAAAGAGAAAAGATGCAGCGAAGATTTTGAGCGAAGCATCCACCTCAAGCAAAATATTTCAGTAGATCTCAAAAACAGTACACTCAACTGCGCCCAATTGCCTTGACGACGCATTCAACTGCAGACGAAAGGTCGACAACTCGGATGCAAATAGACGAAATCTGCGAGACCTCGGACAGCGGTTAATATGCATGCAAAAACAATATTCAGAATATACTGTAACGAAATGTCTTACGTCTTGTGTGTACATGCTGAACAGTCGCCAATACCATCAAGGGTGGAAGATGCCTCAGAAGGGACGGCATACGAGTAGGAAGCATAAGCGTCGTAAGACCTAGATTGTTAAAGGCTTCCGCTGAATTTTACCTTCTCTGCGCAACTATCTGAAACATCAAGTCCTCATGTGCTCGGAAACTTTCAAGAACTGCTCTTCTGGTGAAGTAATGCAATACAGGACGCTTATGCGGTCGAATACATCACAGCCTATTGCTACAAATAAATGCCTTCCTCAGCAACATTCTTCCTTACCGCATTAATGGCAATCTAGAAGTCCCCACAACTATCAGCAAATGCGCTTCAGAACTGACTTCTCAACCATTCACTGCATTCAGTAAATTGAGCAGTTAACAGCGAAGTGCAATGAATAAAATAGCGCTCTGCTTCGAGCCCGATAACTTGCGGAAGGCTTCCAATTGCGTCGAAACTACGGCGAATGAGAACGCATTAAGGGACTATATCATAAATCATCATGAACGATATCTGCGTTCATATCACTAACATTTGAACAACGGCTCTAAGCACAGAAATGCGCTTTTGCACCAGCATTGCGTAGTAGATAGGCAAAGGGATGCAAAGGTATCTGTGAGTTCGTGGATTCCCATACCGATGCAGCTGACAACCATGCCCACGCATGATTGTCTTGACCAGTTTCGGAGCGCCTGGTGGCCAGATTGCTGCGGATCCATTGGGGAAGCAGCGGGGAATCGAGTCCTGGTCTTCGCACATACGAAGCGGGAGCTCTACCACTGAGTTACTGCCCGCCCGCGCATAGTGGATGTACGAGGACGAATATATCAAGGTGGTACAAAAGCTGTTTGAGACGGCCTTCAAATCGCTTTTTGAGACATTAAACTGGTGTGACGCAATCAGCATTGGGCTGACGCTTCTATCGTTTGCGGATGATTGTTAGGTGATGATCACAGACCCCGTAGAACTTCAACGTCCCGTAGAACTTCAACGTAAGATGCATGAACTGGAGACCCTGTAGAACTTCAACGTAAGATGCATGAACTGGAAAGCGCTTTCGCAACCACTGCCCTCGGGACCACACTCCTCAAAACCAAATAGATGAGGAATACATTCTCCTCATAGCAGTCAATGATAATAAGAGGTCAAACCTTCGATGATGAACACATCTACCTCGGCGCGTAGTTGAACCGCGAGCCGATATTCCGTAACGAATGCAAGACGAGATGAAGGGCAGAACAGTTGTGGTTCAAACGAAAGCTAATTTCACTGACAGCAATCTGCCTGACAAGGCCAGCGCACAACTGTTTGAATCGCTGGCCAAATTCGGACGGTTAAGGCCAATTGGTCAAACCTTCGATGATGAACACATCTACCTCGGCGCGTAGTTGAACCGCGAGCCGATATTCCGTAACGAATGCAAGACGAGATGAAGGGCAGAACAGTTGTGGTTCAAACGAAAGCTAATTTCACTGACAGCAATCTGCCTGACAAGGCCAGCGCACAACTGTTTGAATCGCTGGCCAAATTCGGACGGTTAAGGCCAATTGAATAGCAATTCTGGAGCGACCAAAGGAGAATGACATCGTTAGACGTGACAGCAAATCATAAATAATGCACTTTTTTTTCACGTGAATCACAACAGATTCCGCTTTTGGCAGCACACTGTGATGTTAGCCGAACTGAGCATAGTTGGCAACATGCCAAAGACCACCGATGTTGGGCTGAAAACTGGTGCAATCACAGAACGCATTAGCAAACCAGAAGGAAGGCTTATCTCCGATTGCAAGGGACAATTTTTAATGACAGAGTTATGAAATGAACTGAAATAGTGGTGTGGACTGCCACCATGGATGATAACAACCGTAGACGGGATGAGCGCTTTATCATGAACTCGCAAATCCTGTGGCAAGCCGGCCCAGAAATAATGAGATGATAAAATCAAATTTTATTCTCATATTAAGCAATTATGAGCTAGCCGCTTTTCATTCAATTATCTTTGAGAACGTCTTCTTGTTAGGAGCAGTTCGAGTTCCGATAACATTCGAATCTGAACCGCCTCGCTTGGCGAAATTCTTTGGAATTAGTCAGACCGGAAGCTTACTGTTCATTACATGAGAACTGAAATCTGCAGAAGTAAAATCGAGAAGGCTTATGAACTCAGGTGAATGAATGATTCACAGTGATTCATTTCTTAAATGATAACGTTGTTATCGTTCTTTTCGCGATCGCTCCGATCAATTCAGGGAACTACAGAAAAGAGAGAAAAGATATAAAAGAAAGAAAATAATATGAAAGCTTGCAATGGCTGTGATCTGATTTTCACAGGAGCTTAGCGTCTCGAGCAGATAAAAACCTGGCACTTATCAGCAAAACAGATGTCACTACATGTTATAGCTTTAAAAACTTCCACAGATTTAGCGGCCAACCAAATGCGAAGGACGTACCAAACGTGACGACATTTCATGTGTTCCAGCCTTGGCAACTTTAGGATCGCGGCCAATACTTCCGGAAAACGCCCTGTGAAAATCATCACTCCATGTTATCTGGGGGTGATTTCATAATATACCATTAATTAGTTGTGTGCATCCATCGCTTCACCTGCCTGTACTTTTCGTTGCACCCATTATGGGGTGTTAGCAAACCGAATTTTTACTGTTAATTACAGTCTGTAAATTGTTTCATTCAGTCAGTATCTGTGACAAGAAATTCCCGCATTCAGTTGGAATTCAATTCAGTACCTTCCATCTGATTGACATGCTGGCTAGAAGGGATAACGGTATTCATTGACATATGTAACTGGAATTCAATCGGCTGGATGCTTGTGTAACCTTTTTTTTTCTTGCAGCTGATGTTACCAAGACAATGTGAAACCCTTTTGTGCTAATGTTTCAGCTTGTAAATCCATTGTGTGAGCAAAATATCCGCTAGGAGACGGATCAAAGGAGACAGTGTGTGTGGAAGGTGAACAAATAGTGAAAAAGTGAGTAAGTAAACGAGTGAATAAATATTAACGATACAAACCGTGCAAAGCCCTGAGAACTGCCTGAGTCAAGTAAATATGGCATAACGTAATGGATGAAAGCACGACTAACCATTTGTGAACACCAACAATTTGGAATGGAAAGCTGGCTGAAGACAGAGCATTTGCATGCGACGAGAATTGCGTGCAGATGATGGAGCAAAAAAAAAGTGAAAGTGAGGACGTTCATAGAAATAGAATGACAGAGTTTTGTTGATGAATTCACTCAGCTCAACTTGTGCGGAAAGGGTCGTATGCCAAAAATGGAACACTAAACAAACAATAACAGAGAATGAGAATATTTTAGTATGTGTGAGAAGATTTTAGCGAGGTCCCATTGGTTTTGTGACGATGCGCTGGGACACCACGTCGACTATTTCAATAACCGGAAGCGCCAACAATTAAAGTATTATGAAATACAATAAAGACGATCGCTTGACCGCACCAATTAGAACTTTTTCCATTTCTGTTCTAAGTGACCTAGCAATGAAAGTGCTCTCATTTTGTCGAATAAAATGCATACACCGGAATAATGACGTAAATCGTTTAAAAGAGCCCTTATTAATCTTGCGATTATAGTCAGGTATTAACAAAAGAAGGATAGATTCATCAATAGCGCAGCATCTTTAGTTGGAAATCCTCCACAAGTCTTTCAATTCTGATCGGATCAGAGTAGCAGCAAAATAGAGTAACATAAATGAAATGGAAAAAGCCAACGGTGAACTTTGGGGATATACAGGCATTGCACTCATTAAGAAATCGGATTAAAAGTAGAATAAAATCTTGCTGTGGCACAATTACATTTTATGCGGTAGCACGAGGGAAACTCGCAAGAAATGTGCACCTGTGATCATCGCGACCTTTGTTGCTTCTGCACGTATTTCATGCCGTCGGTCTTTTTAACGAGTGTCATGAACTCTTCCTATCATTTGTGGTTGAGCTTCATAGCTGCTGTTGCTGGTGCTAGGTGCATGCAAAGTGCGTGTGAGTGGACAACTGAGAAGCATTATACCAAATGATTTGGTTCGAGAACCGCCCAGAAAATTCGCTTGTAAAACTTCCTTTCACAACGCTTCATTACTGAAAACATTGAAACTTAAAGCCGGACAGCAATCGGGTACCTTTAAAATTCATATAAACACGAGAACGAAAAAAGGCAAAACAGAAGAGAGCGGTAAATAGTGCAGAATATCTGCTGTTGATAAAAGCTTTTTTTAAGGGACTAAGCCGCTGAAGAGGATGCAACCGCAGGCATTCGAAGACAACGAAATGTTACGCGTCGCGAAGCACGTTGCTATGTGTTTTTGTCAAGTTTGGAGCATCTTTTCATCTTCAAATGATTAATAATGATCACCTCACGAGCCCCGAACTGGCTCGTACAGAAGCCTCGAACTCAAGACTCTCTCAATAAGTCTCATAGTGGAGTAAAAATATTCTAAGGATAGTTCAGGCAGTTATCAGTTGGAATCCATATGCACGTATGCGCAACGGATCGGTAACCGGAGTACATATCGATCCATGGAGTTGGTTGGGTTCTTGCCTTCTTAAATCTGTTTCGAATCGTGGTCAACAAATGTGGGAATCACCGATGAATGCCCCAACAAAAAAAAGTGACCGGGATGTGACGTTAGCATACATCGCAACGCCATGTCGTGATCTCGCAGGTCGCAAGCATATCCTACTTTAATGTCAGTAGCCAAAACGCTTTTGAAGCGAAAGTTATTGCATTTGTTAAGCGCATTATTCCGACATCTTGAAACATTGAAGTTGAAATCTCGAGATCTAATAGTGCTATCTTTCTCTTAAAAGGATCTCTAATGTACAGTTTCGCTGAATCAGGACGAAAGCTGAAGGCTTTGCAAAAATAATGGCATCCATTATGCAGGCCATCAGATTCCCTTTGCAAATAGTCGCTAAGAGCCTGTAGTTGGAAATTTCTAAGTGTGCTCGCGTGTAAGATATGCTTTTTTATTAAGTGCATAGAATTCGTGAAATTTGCTTCTTTGATGAGCACAGTCATCAAAGCACATGCCCCGCTTTTTTAGGAAAACTACTTCTAAGGTGTCATGAAGCGCAATTTCTTCCGATGTCGCTCGATTCTGAATAATTGTTCTCGCTTCTTGTTCTGTTAGGCTAGTCAGCGAGGTTACTTTTGGTGCTCATAAGTTTCCTACCCCTTCGGAATACCCTCCTGTATCAAATGAGGGAAGATAGATAAACTGAAGTAAATCTTCGTCACGCATTAAATATAGCGCCAAATTTGAGCTACGCTGAAAGATGGTCTCTAAAAAAATTGAGCAAAGCAAAAACTCAAGGCCGAGCTCACTTAACACTAGGATAGTGTTTTTTATGGTCCCATCTCTCTTAACATTATAATGACAGCATTAATTTTTTTAGGCGTACAAAAGATGCAGTGCCGATAAATGAAGGGTATAAAAAGACTACTCATTCACGTGATCGCTATAAGGAATGATACTGTACTAGGTTTTCGTAGGTGATGTGGGCATGTCTGTTGTACAAGGTGCATTATAATAATCCGTGACACATCTTAGAGCGCTCTTGTTGCATGATACCTGTTCCGCAATAATGGATTTTTTCGGTATCTCAGCAAGCGATACCATTTTCGTAAAAGTGCAGAATGCACAGTGATAATGAGGGATGCAGTCGCCTGATTACGCTGCACTAAAAGAGTCCTAATAAAAATACCAAACTTCAGTTGTCTGCTACGTTAGCGACGATGTGCGGAGGACAGAGATCAGAGGAAGTATCCCTGTAAGAAAAGGACTAAAGTATAATTTTGAAGACCTCGATGTGATTCATCCGTTTCTGAGTCATAATGACAGAGGAAAGAAGGCGATAAGTGCTTCGAAAAGAACTGCCGATAAAGCAATTTTTGGAAACTGGGGTTGTAGCACTTAGCGACAAACGCGGCGCCCAATGGAAACGTAGTCATCGAGAAAGCGAGCTTAACCAAAAAAGTTTGGTTCGATACGACAGTGAATTGTGCGATAGAGCATTGAGTGAAGTCGAATTTTTGGAAATCACAGTAAATCGTTAAGCAACATTTTGCTGCCTAATATTTATTAGCCGACATTTACAGGTATCAGTGAGCAAAAGCGTTCAGCCTTCGCGAAAAAATATGCCCTAAAAACAACTCCTTCACAAAGTTGAAAAGAGCTCATTTCAGGCCGATATTTGAGCGAATGAACTCTGAAATTAACAAACTCTCAGGAAATGCCTCGTGCTTATCTGGAGCAGATGGCCAAATCAAAAATGTTTACTTTACTTAGGTGTTTTGAACAAACTGCGCAGATTGAATTAAAACTTGGTGAGCATCAGCTGCTAAACACTCACTCCAAATAAACGGCTCATTAAGTTTAATTGATATCACAAGGACAATAGTTCAACGGTGATGATAGCTGCAGCGCTTAAATGCTTACATAACAAATTTTTTTCATCATCTGATACTTCTCAAACTAAGAATAATGCATTGTTTCAAAAGGCATATTTGTCAAAACAATTTTGCCGCATCATTTTAGTAGCGAAGAAAGCGGTGGCGAAATCACTTGAGCGTGACTTTTAGCAAGGCGCCTAACGTGAACCAATGTTGAATGCGCAAGATGATTAGATGGCATTAGAGCGGAGGCGCAACGTTGAAGAAAAGATTAAAGTAGAAACCTGCCTAGATGACCATGGGTGAACAGAGGTGCAGTGCTCAAATTGATCAATGCCTATCTCTTGTTTGATCTTCGAGAGGCATTCTCTCCGTCTTATCGCACGGATTTCTGCAACATTACCGTAAACTTTTGGAGCGGATTCCGTAAAATCTCGATGCAGAAACTGCAAAACACTCGGTGTTGACACCGTAAAACCTTCAGCGCCGATTGTCGAATCAGTTTGGCTTGGCGAACTTTTTTTCCTATCTCTTTCTTCCGTTTTCCATGTTACACTGATTGAAAATTCGAGCACCATTTCACTCATGTTTCCACAATATATTCTATTACCATCTTCATCACCCCGACCGGCTAACCGCGTTAAAAATCAGTAGGCAGAAGTCCTTATAATTTTGTTGAATTAAATTTGAGTCGACTTTAGCACACGGACATATCGCTCCTCACATCTTTAGAGGGCAAACTTTGAGAGTGAGCGGTACTGTTAGGCGTTTCAGTCAACACGGAAGCAACGTTCGGAATAGCCTTCGTTTTCATATCGCGCGTTCATAAAAAATCCTTATCGTAAATGTCGCAAAGTCAGATAGTTTTCAATTCGAATTGCAAATTTCGCGTCCCACTCATGTCTCTCGTATTCTCACTGCGATCGACTAGCACCTCGTTTTGCTTAAGGCTTTTGTTCATGGAATGTTTTTGTGCATCGTCTGTTCGTAAGACGTCGACTGACTAATTGTATTTTGTTCCTTCTTCTTCACATTTTTGCTCCCTTTTCTGCTTATGGATGCATGTGCGTACATGCTTTCTCTGTGTGAAGCATTCAAAAAATTGGGAAATTAATAAATGAATGAGGGATTGAATTTCCAGCTCAACGGAGCTGCCACATCAGTTTTCGTCATGAGCTTTTTTTTAAATCATCAATCAAAACCAGCTAGCACACTCAGCTGCAGAATTTTACGTTGCACATTACATCATACGTAACATGCTAAGACCTGAACTATTTGCAAGAAAAGTAAAATGCGTTTGCCTCGGTTCCTCATCAACATATGCACATTCTAACCATCTCTACACCACCTTCTTTAGCATCAATGCTTTCACTATAATCAGTGTATTCTACCGCAAACAGACGGTAGTATTTCTGAGTTTTCATGCAACCGAGGTATTTTGTCTTCAAGAAGGAAATTCTCCGTATATTCAATTATGTTTCGCGCCGGAATTTTCTCCACGTCCTTGCAAAACAGTAAACTGCAATCTGAACGACCACTGACTGGGTAGTTAAAGATGTACAACGCAAAATATACAATCGCGTAACCCGAGCAATGCTCACCATTTCCCGAAACAAAGGAAAGCGTGAGCACATTCAAACGTTGAAGACGCTAAATGAATTCGCTTGAAAATTTTTTCTAAACGCATGAGGCTATCGGACGTAATATGCTAAGACCTGAAGTACAATCTTCAGACGCTTATGATACTCATTGCGTCCCTAGACTTATCAATCCAAAGATGACCAGAAATCATGAAAATCTTCATGTATACATTAGGCGAAAAATTTAATGCACTGAGGGAGTTCTTTTCGTTTAGAAAATAGTTGTTGGTAGAAATCGAGTGGGATAGGTATAATTTTTTTTTTAGAAATCTAACTAGGTTTCTTGCCCTTCAAGGTTTTCAACGTAGGTCGAATTCGAGAATGACGAAACTTAGTACTTTATCTGAATCAGCTACTTGTGCGGAGTTCTAATTGGCAACCGATTGCCTGTCATTGGTGTGGCGTTCGGAAAAGTCGACTGACATGCAAATTCGTGTACATTTCTTAGCACTTTTCTCTCGTTCTAAAAATGGCGACAGCGTCGGATCCAAAAATGTAGACTATGCCAATTTTGCTTCTGTTGTTACTGAGCTCGAATTACTCCACAAACGCATTCGTACATCCAAATGCAGAGAAATGAACTCGTCGTATAGCGTTCAACAAGCACTGATTTGTCAAAGAGCATATCTGTAAAAGAAGCAGCCGCCGTGGAGTCTCCATTCGCTCTCAAAAATGTAACTACTGAACCTCATAGGAAGAACTAACTGGTCGTGAAGATCGAGACCATCTGCGAATCGTTTTGGTGCATTCCATCAATGGGGAAAGCGCCACATCCAAACTCTTTTTTTCTACTCTTTCGCAGTTGCAAAATTTGCAATCCTGCTTCTGTAAATGAAATAGACGCCTTTGAGTCTCCGTTCGCTCTCATTCGCGCTGAATTTTTCTTTACGAAACGATATGATTTTAATTTCTATCTGAAATTGCTCGCCAGTTGGTTAAACAAACAATATTTAAACTCGTCATGAAGATAAATTCAGAAAGTTGGATCTGTGTGCGCAATGGACGCTATAGCACACGCTTAAACAAGAGGATGGATGACTATATCTAAGGTCGAACACCGAGTTGTTCATTTTCTCCGCATGCTTCTGTAACAGTTACAAAAGACATCAATTTGGCTTCCCGAATGCAATCTAGCCACTAATTTGAATGTGTAGTTGCCATGCTACAAGGTTGGGCAAAATGTTGTTTGCTGAATTTCTTTTACGTTTTCAGAAAAGTTGTCAGTTAATGCGCCAAACCTGTTGCCTCTCAAATTCTTAGGACTTCCGCGAACATTCTGCAAAGCAAATTGGAAAATTCATTTCAAGTCGATAGGAAGAACTGCACATAAGAAACAGTTCTCTTCAACATTCGACACTTCCGTCAAATCACACCACTGCTAGCAGATTGATGTTTTCCAAACAACTGCACTGAGCAAGAAATGAGCCAATTGCCCTACTCGTTACTGTGTCCGACAATTTCCTAATAGGCCTTCTACTGCTCCCATGAAAAGCAAAAATATATGCAAAATATTTTTGAACATATCGGTTGATGTTGACTTATGAATAATGCTCATGTATACAACATAGCCGGGATATCGCTGGCAGAGGTCTTCACCGAAATGCTTATAGATACCACGGTATTCTCGGGTGGGAGATTTCTGAATACTCATGTTACGTGTAAAGCCCTCGAAGCAGCACTTTCCAACTTTACATTGCCCTACTAAGTCTTCGCAGCAGAAGCACTCTGCAATAACATCGGAAGAACAAGAGAGTTCACAAAGAGTGCTGGAAAGGTGAGCGACTGATGCTGAATAACGTCATTTGCAAGACAGCCGAAGAGTGATTTGCTGAAGGGAGTAACTTGATAAAGGTCTGATTGAGTATTATAAATTTTTATATGATCTGTATAGCATATTAAGTAACAGAGTAAAAATGCTATGCAATTTGCCCGTTTAACATCTTCCCCATAAAACTTGCTCGAATAACCAAGCAATTATCCTTCGACAGTTAACTTCATTCTTTTAATTTTTTTTTTAAATAGTTCTCTATGACAACCTAATCGGTCGGTAACAATGAAGAATGTGGAACATGATTTTTCTCGCAGATTTCACCTTTCTTTCTTCCTCTGATGCGAAGAAGACTTGATGCTTGTTCGACCGGCGCATTTTATTGTTTGCATGATAAACGTCCTTTTTGAAGCATAATAATCGTTAAAATTTTACGGCAGTTAGCAGTCTCCGCTATCCGTTTTGGATGCTCTTGCTGATTTTTGGAAGAAATAAAGCTAGATTTTCACTGAATTTAATCGCAAGACTGACACTGCAAAAATCAAACTGGAAATGATGAGAAAAAGTGGCTGTCATTACTAATGCAGAGCTAGTAGAATTATGGATGGGATATCGCATTGTTTCGCTTTTCACTTATCAGAGTCGAGCTCATTTACTCCTAAATACATTTGAGGTGAATGATGATAGTTGGCCTCCCCAAAAAAAAGGAAATATTCTTCGATTACGGCACTTGCCTCGAATCAGCCAGGTTTTATCAGCTGGTTCATATTTTCGAAGCACTCAGCTCGTATGCGAAACAAATGACAATTAGTCCACTGACTGGTTGATAACACTGAACGATGTTTTAATTTGCTCATTTCGTTCATCGATATAAATTTAGTTTTAGCATTATTTTATTCCTTGGCATAGTGCTTTCATCATCTTTTAAAGCGTCGCTAAACTTTTCCCTATTAAGACTTTCGAGATACGAGACCATTTTGCTTGCAATGTGACAAGCAATGGACATAGAATTCCTAACAATCTGTCAGCGTGCCAAGGATGATCAAAATTGTGGACAGTTGGCGGGATGAGTCAGATTTCAGAAGTGCTCTTTGAATTTGATCAGGAGCCTCTTTTCGTGACGTTTTTTTTTTGATTCGTTCGACGCAATGATGCTTGCACTATCCTTGTGCTTTTTGAGATCTGCTGCACGCACAGTCCTGACAGCATCGAAATAGAGGCTGCGTTGAGAGTGCCTCGCAAAATTAGTACAGAATGCGCGGTGCATGCATGTTCGGACCGGGGTTTCGAGAAATATCGGCTGCCTATCTCCATATTCCGCTCAAGATGATTTGATAAGTGCTGTCACGCACCGTTCAGCGGCTTTCTAGAGTCAGTTATATTAGACAGCTTAAAATTCAGAAGTGTGAGTTATTTCTGGTTTATGGCAAAAATTTCGCCTTTGTAAAGCATGCGGCCTTAGTCCAATCCACAGCAGCCCCATTAATTATTGCAATCAAATGAAAAAGTCAGTATTGTCAAAACTGGTAGGAAGGAAGATGAACTGCGCAAATGAACAAAATAAAATTACAGTAGAGTTCCAACGCACGGTTAGGGGACTTGTACAGAGTGTTTTCGAAAACCTGGTGAGATCTCATAAAATGAAGCGAGCTGTGCGGACAGCGAGAATCATTTCTACCATTCTATACGTCATATCCATTCTTTTGAGAGAGTTCCAGCAATTCTGCCTTTGCATGACGCCTTACGCCAATTTCACACTTATGCGTATTTACATGAATGCCCACATGAATGCCCGTCTCCGCAGGTGCGGTCAATTCAATAAGGGGGGGGGGGGGAGCTCTCCCATGGAACCAACAAACACTTATGGTGAACTAAAGGCGCAGAAAATTAACTACTGATCGTTACATCTGCTTCAGGAGATTGGCATGATAAACTGTCGATGCGCTCCTCCTTAAAATTCTATGACAAATTATAGGCAACTTTGCGAAGAATACAAAATGAATAATGCATAGCCACTTATAAACACTTCCGCTCAACGGGGGAATCAAATGTGACTGTTTTTTCAATGCATACGAAAGTAGTGGATGTGAATAGGCAGTTCGTTAGTTGATGAGAACAGTAATTCGCATTTTTTTCACGATTTCTTGCGCTTTTTTTCGTCCGCTATGAGATTTCTGATCCAGAAACTTATGCTCCGACTTGTCTCTAGCGCGATATAGTCCGCGATGTTCCACATTGTGTGGACCCATGTTTTGGTTCTCCAATGAGCTTGAAGGCAAGTATTTCCCTCGCCTATCTTTCAGACTTCGTCAGAGATTTTCTAGACATCCATTAGCACTTTCCGATCGTTGTTTGGAGCCCTTCAGTGCACTCAATTATGCCTGCCAAGCTTCGTCGCGAAAGCTTTCCAGGTTCGCGAGCCGAAACAGCCACATATACGGATGCAAACTCACACCCACGTCACCACTTAAACAAGTTGTGGAACCATTTAGTGCCCTCATTAAAACAAAAAGTGTCGAAAAAGCAAACGAATAGCTGGCATATACTGAAGCAGATTTTGTGTAAGTGAATCTGTGGAAGCAATACGAGCGGTAGTACGAAATTAACGACAACTAGAAATGAGGCAGTGTAGGATGAGGTGGGCAGGGCTCAATGCAGCACTATGCACTAACGACGAATGATGGCTCACATAAAATATTCGGTGCTTGACAAGAAATTATGAGAAGACAGAGGGTCTGTTAATAGACTACTTAAAACAGGTAACATCGGAGGTAATTATGAGTAGAAAGTTAACGCGAAAGGACCGCACCGGATAATGCTAAAATCATCTGCGACCAAACTCGGAAATTTTAATAGACAGATGCCTTGTTGAAACCGCTATTGAAACACCAGAACTCTACGGGTTTTCTGAGGCTTCATCTGTGCATGAGTTTTCCTCGTTCCTGAAGCAGGAAAACAAAAGGATTTCGATCAAGTATTGTATTTTGATGAGTACAAGTCGATTTCCAGCGTCTTGTCGACCTGTCAACATCTTTTCTACTGCTATGTATGCGCATCTGTTTGTCATTCTTTTTGGTAGTTTTGGATGCCACTATTGACTGAATCTTTGATAATCTCAACCCAGTCGTTCTTTTCGACATCTTATCTGTCGCTATGTACGTATGTATAGATGCATCTGTTTGTCATTCTTTTTGGTACCTTCAACTGGAAAGCCTCTGAAGCAAGTGTTGTGGAACTTCGTATAACCCACATCCTTGGGATACCTTCTACACCAACTTTTGAAACAAATATCTTGGAAAAAAATGCAGCGAATTATATGATATATGATGTGATTTTGCGTGCATTCTGGAGCGAGATTACACACCCATCAGTTTGGCCATAAGAAAGCTAGCCCTAATTGGAGGGTTTCAACGGGCCGGTGGACCAATTGTTGTACTGATTTCCGATTTTTGCAGACAGTAAATGTAATCGACTGGTCACTCAGCGCATTCGCCAAAGTGCGTATCATTCCGATTCGCTCGCATGCGTTCCCATTTGTACTGCAAGGTGAAACTGGATAACTCGATCCGATCAGTCACAATACTAATGCAATTTTTAGGTCTCGTTTGAAAGCTCACAGCTTTCCATGCGTGCAGCCATTTAGCTGCTCGAAACAAGACTGTACGTGGCCAATCTATGGTGTAAACTGCAATTCGCAAATTTCGAGAATCTGCCTCAAATGACTCCTCATTTGAAACTGTCAAATAGACGAAGGGACAAGAGATGGATAGGGAACATGGAGACAAACCGACGGCCAGAAAGGCATGCGCGCATGTAAACAAATGCACAGCATCGTCACAATGCGCTCTGCAAATGTAAATTTATAAAAGAACATAAAGGCAGTGGAACTCAATAGGAAATTTGCATCCGCGGTGCGCATTATGGCGATGATCTGCGCGTGCTTATATATGCGTAACATGGCCGTCCCCTAGTTTCCACTCGGGAACAACAGAAGCTTGAGGAGAGAAATTTTGTAAGCATACGCTACTCGCTCGAATGGCCTCCCACATCCAGCTTGACGCCGATCCATTGACAGCCGACAAAATAATCGTCGCTCAGAAGTGATCAAAAGTTTAAACCCATTTTGCTGCTTGTTGATTAGCTTTTTTCGCAGGTTGGGCGACCAGAAAATGAGTGTTTAGTGAGAATAATTTATCCAAGCGGTAGAATTAGTCATAAGCAAAGTAACATGTTATTCGTTCGAACTTTCCTAAATGAACGGTTGCTTTAAAGAATAATCAACAGAGTTATAACATTTGGTGACAGCGTTCAGTGAGATTAATGAATGTGCGCGATGATCTTTTTGAATTACTTCCATACTGGTCCAAAACGAAATCGGCACGAGCACACACACATATGGTCATGAAACGAATAGCAACTATCGCATGCAGTATGCGTTAGTTGATAGTATTCTGCTCTACCAATCAAACCCTCGTCGATTTGGTTATATGTAGACTCATTCTGACATCAGGCACCACTTCCGAAATGTCAAAAGAACAGGAAGACGCCAAATTTACAAAAATCGTTCGTGTAAGCACAACGCTTCTGGTTAAAACTAATTTGTCGCCCAGTTTACCGTTTAGACTGATTTTTTTCGGTCCCGACCAAAAGAAGAAATTCACTCAAGCTTGTTTTAAACTGACAAACCAAATACTTAATGTTTTCACAAGAAATAATATTGCATGTTGAGGACTCAACAGTAGGGGACGTCGATGAGTGGACAAGATCAGAGTGCGCCGTAAGGGGACAACTCAACGCGCATCAGTTCATCGCTGTTGATGTAACTTTAACATAACCTGGCCAACTTTATCAAGCATTCCAAGAAGGTCAGCTTTGCTGTTGATCTCGCACCACATTCGGTGTTCCAAGGCCCCGGTTAAATGAGGTGTCACGCATGTCTGGTATGCAGGCGAATAGGTTTAGATCCGTAACTAGGTCGGAGGAGAAAATCCCAAAACCTGGGTTAAAGGTGCAAAGCATTATCGCAAAAGCTCTTTTCATCGAAGCGCTAAAGAAGCAAAATTGTGAAGAGAGAATTCGTATCATTCGCTTCACTTATGTGTAGTGTGTTCGATGCGGGTGCGCAAATCGCGGAACATCCTGACCGAGCCTTTACGCAGTATAGCTAGCTGATTAGTTACGGAACGATACCATGCGATGTTCGTATCATTCGCTTCACTTATGTGTAGTGTGTTCGATGCGGGTGCGCAAATCGCGGAACATCCTGACCGAGCCTTTACGCAGTATAGCTAGCTGATTAGTTACGGAACGATACCATGCGATGTTCGTATCATTCGCTTCACTTATGTGTAGTGTGTTCGATGCGGGTGCGCAAATCGCGGAACATCCTGACCGAGCCTTTACGCAGTATAGCTAGCTGATTAGTTACGGAACGATACCATGCGATGTGTACAGTGATTTTTTGTGTCTTGTGAAATTAAGCGTGTTCTAACTTAGTTATAGTACACGATGTGCTGCGAAACGGAAATGCTCAAACGCCGTGCTTGTCGTTATAATTATGCGTTTCCTACATGAATGGGCAAGTCAACTGATTTTTTTAGGAAAAATTTGTAGCAGAATAGAATGGGTGTAGTAAAGCATAAAACTGAAAGGTTTGAAGATTTAAGAACAATATTAGAACGCTTAATTTTAGGGGAGAAGCTGCATCTCTGGTAAAGAAACCCATTTTAGTTTTGCTAGATACATTCATGAAACTAACCTATATACGATCCATTTCTCCTTTCTTTTCCGGAAGGAAATTTTAAGAAAAATCAATTGTCAGGAGTTTGACCGCATTTACGATTCGGCAAATTTTTCCTTATCAGGCAATTTCTGCCAATGTCTTGTAGGGGGGTTTGAATGAACTGGTTTTGGTGTATTTGTACGACAGTTTGAAATGGAAAGTCATGTGAGCTAAGTTGACTGTGAATGAACGCACAGATGTCAGTCATAAATTGACGGAGCTTGAAGTAATAAAGGCTTATCAACCGTACAGCAGTAATTTTTTAAGGTGCACTGTTCACTCCAGGATCACCTCCGCTGGTCTTTCACCATTTTTTGCGCCGAATCATAGGCTACTAACAAAAGACACTTAAAGATAACCAAAAACTCCGCATGCCTTTTAGAGCTGGTCGGATCAGTCTTTTCATCTGTCGCACCTTATGGATGAGTCATTGCCTAATCGTTGCGTTCACTTTGTCGTAGGCTAATGGTTGCGATCTCCGGCTGTGATCGCCGACGCCGACGGTGACTCCTAGTTTGGGTGTTTCCGGTTTCCACATGGGCACATTTCATTAACAGCGGCAACATGAGGTCCGCAAATTATGGCGCATCGGTAACGACAGCCACTAGGCAAGACTTTGCGGAAAAAATTCTTAATTTTTGTGTGACAGCATTTACGATCGACTGGGCCCGCTTCGAAACTCACAAATGCGTGCTCCTCTCCCCACCACCCCACCCCCCCCTCTCTCCCCGTCAGCAGTCAATCCGGACCAGGAATTGGCCTACAAATGCTTCTTTTTTATTAGAATTCATTTTTTTAGCAAAATGCCGGAGTTTGCAAAAATTCGGCAAACACGGGAACGGATGACAATACTGGAATTTTGGACGCACGCCTTGGACAAAGGCGCGTAATTCGTTCGAGTGGTTGAGAAACGTGCGCAGTGTGCGACTGAATGACCATTTGGGCGACGTGCTTTGTAACCAGGCAACCAGACGTCCATCAAAGTGAGATTGTCAAGCTCATTCAAAACATTTGTTACGGGCTGTTTCTCAGCGTTGCAGGTCGTTTTGGAGCTCTAGTGAGTGTTTAGAAATGTCCTGTTTGAATGAGCGTGTTCAAACAAAACAGCGATAGCTCAGAAATTACGGACGATGTTACTTTTTTGCCAAAAAAAAAATCGTACAGAGAGGTCTTCAAACACTCTTTTGGGAAGTCGGTGCCAAAAAATTGCAAAAACATTATCCCTTCAATATCACTGAACACGTTCGAGTTGTGTCATCGATAAACTTGCAGATTCTATGGCAGAAATGAGTTTTCTGTTTTGCTTCTCACTCCCATCCGCGGAGGAGAAAAATCACTTATATGATCAAGATTTTTGACATTCTGCACAATCCATTTCCTACGAAAAGAGAATGATCGATTGCCAGAAAGAGTTGTACAGGGAAGTGTTGACAAGCTCCTCTCACAGACATTAAGTAATGAAGGCCATCATGATGAAATACGCCACATGAGAACAGTAGTGAATTGAACTGCAAGTGACAGAAAGCAGAAACGAAAACACTAGAGCCAATGAAACAAACTGACGAATCGACAAAGCCTATTAGATCATCAGTAGCCGTCTTTATCTTTGGCTATTATTTGCGCCCTCCCTCCCTACCTGCCTTTACTAAAGCGGTGGATCAAATTCTTCCATAACTCTGAAAGGGTTAGAAGGAGGTTTTCCCCCAAGTAGAACTGAGAAGTGAACGACAAACTTCTCATCTGACAAATCTGAAGGTACTGTGATTGGCGCGATGGGAGTAAAAAGATCTGGAAACAGCTGTAGTGTCAATTGCCCCAAAAGCCAAACTGAAGTGACCGATGTCGTTCCGACGCGAAAGCTTAGTCTTCCATTTCAAAACTCCAACTACTGGCGATTTAGCAGCTGAAAATATTGGCGATTTAAAGGTTGTTTTTTGAAATATGCATTCATGAATTTAAATTTGCACTTCTTCTGGAATGAAATCTTCGGATACGATCATGAATCTGGCTCATCATTTTTACTGAAAGCAATAAAAAGTCGAAAGAAATCGTTCGAGCTCTACAGACTCGAGTTCTGGCAGCGAGAATCTTTTCTTGTGATATATCATTTTGTCGTTGCACAGACCAACTTTTTTTTTTTAATGCGATCTCACAATGAGCAATTCCAATGGCGCATACAACAAGAAACCCCAAACAACATTACTGCATTCAGCAAGTGAACGAACGCACATAAATCTGGAGAAGGCTTATCAAGACTTATGCGTTGATATCACTGAAAGATATTGAAACCAGCTTTTTCCGATAATTCACATTATTCGTTCTAGAACCGCTTAAAATCAGGTTGTTCCTTTAAGCTGCTCTATTCATTACCTTTTCTTCACTGATTATTTTCGAGGACGACTATTCTTAGTTGAATATTTGCTCATGAACACTGGGAAGACATTTCGAGTACCAACGATTTGGTGGTACTAAAGTAAGAATTCATTTAAAATGCAAGTCTTTTTACCGAACCAGAAGTCTTACACCTTATCAATCTACCAACAGTAATTTGCAATTGGTTTCGCAATTTTCTATACAAACATAATGTTGCACGCAAAGTGTACTGTTGAAAAAGAAATGTCGAATTCGCTCATTTGCCACATGACTTTTTTGGGTCATTTGTTGTGCTAGCAAATAAGTAGAAAATTGATCGAGTAAGCAAGTTTCACTCCCTCACAATCGCAATACATTACAAATTCATAAACGAAACTTCTGAATCTGCTCCACATTAAAAAGTGTAAACAGCTGTTAAGATCTCAACGAACACCGACAGCGCATTGTTATGATTGAGTATTTTGATGATTAAGCATTCTTGTCGAAATCAGGCCCAGAAGCACTAACATGAAACGATTTTATGAGAGTTCAGCACGAATAAATAAAAGTAATAGAAGGCGAAGTAGTCTATTCTAGATTGGTTTTAAAGAAGTGGTGGAAGCCTCGAGATGTCGTGTTATGGTTTAAGAGATTGCTCATGCAAAGCAGCACCACACTTCATAATACCAAAATGGCGGAACATGCAAGGCAAAAATATTGAAATGTTCTAGGCGCACTGACTAGCTGATAAGGACGATGTAACGAGCGCCTTCCGTTATGAGGAATCCGCGGAACACTCGCTTCATTTGAGCCGAATCGCCGGTCAGTTTTCGCTCTGATTCAGCCAAGACGTTCCCCACCCTGCCCTTTTCATTTAGCTCTTGAACGAAAATTATGATAAACGTCCGTGCATTCCATGTGTTGAAACTGTTTGAGCAAAAGCTCTGCTGAGCAATGATCTACAAAGTAAATGCGTAGCTACTGATTTCGAACCCATGCGGGAATCAAGAAAGTTCTTTGCGATTACTGTGATCGTTTAAACTCTAGGATGTATGCAGCTGCCACCATTAGAAACCTCAGCAGCCGGAAAGCCACAGTATTATCATAAAAGACGGTGTCGGAGAAGCCCACATGAAATTTTCAAACAGTATAGAGCGTCACATTATTTTGGCATTAAAAAAAGCATGTGATAACAGTGAATGACTTACGCATATTTCATTCTTTGCCCATTTTCCTCCCTCTCTCCCTCTCTCTCTAGCTCTCTTTCTATGGCCGCAACACTCGCTTTGAAACACGTAGTTAAGAGGCAGTAAAAAGTCGACGTGTTCTCGAGGTTTTTTACGGGACTACTGAACGGTCAGAATTTGAAGAATTAGAGTAAAGTGCATGCTCAGTATTAATATTGTAATTTCCGCATTTTTCTCGCGACCTTAAACGACTCTTCCTCACACAATGCTCGCTGGTTTTTTTACGACCCAATTTCGACGTACAATTGAAACTTAAAATTCCTCGTGCAACTCATTAGATTTATGGAGCGCGAAGCAATGACGTCCATTATTTGTGGCCGTCATTGCACACTAATGCGCGAGTAGAAAGTGGAAAGCATTTTAGTGTCCATGGTGAACAACGCTGTAATGACTATCATAAAGTCTATAGGGCAGAAATACTCACTATTCAACAATTTACCCTTGGCGCGCTATTAATAAACACAGTCCCATTAAGAACAAAGATATATCGATGCTTTAGGAAATATAACATGTGCACCACTCCATGACAAGTTGGAGTAAACTGAGTAGATGGTTGACGCTGTACAGTCGAAAAGAATCGCTTATTTATGTTGGCCATTGAGGAGGACATTGATGACCGAGGAAGGATAAGTTCAGTTCGATTCTAAGTCGGTATCTAGTAGAGCAAACCGTCACGTGCTCTGGTGTGATCTTAGTAACGGAACATATAGAGTGGAAGAAGTGCGGAGGGGTGCCTCGGGGTGGAAGGTGG